>CABHPR010123424.1:0-28895 GCA_902168415.1 Peromyscus melanophrys
TCCTTCTTGAACTGAAAGAGCTCAATGACATTGGGAAGAAACGTTTCACAAAAAGGCCTGAGAGTATTGAAGGGGACAGAGAGAAGTTCAATGTGACAACTCAAGGTCTATTTCATATCCTGTTTCAAGGAACGAGGGCAATCTGCGATATGATTGAATCCACAACCAAGAGTTCTGAACACTCAGGCTGCTTTTTTCGTTTCAGCAATTTCTGGTTGAGTGGATATATTTAGGAGATCACTTTGAAGCATGAAGCATCTTTTCCTTCAAATATCTCTGGGGATCATATAAAAGTATTGTTAGAAATTCTATATTTTGACTTCTCTTCACTTGGCTGCCATTCGAAGTGTTACTTTAGCTCTTTGAAATTCGTTCCATTTTACAATATCTCTAAATTATACCTAATTTTAAACTGTGTAGGAATTCTTATGATGATCATTATATTTAAATTTGTAAAAACACAATTTAAAAAAGATCATCATAGTCTATTAAAGTTTGGCACGGTTTCAAATGTGGTTAGTTACTTGAACATACTATATGTGCCTAGTTATGCAAATTATGAACTTTTTTTTTTAAATCTAAGGCGACCTAAGGAAAAATCCAATATGCCTTGGTTCTGTCTGGCCACTATCATTTTAAGTGTTCAGTTAAGACACAACTTTGAATTTATATTATATGCTTTGAATTTATAGTCCAGAAATACTAAAATATTGAACATATTTTTAGGTGTGTGGGTTCTTATTCTGCTAACATTGCCCATATGGTTGTGTCATGTTTAATGTTTTACATTTTTTTTAATCTTTGAGAGTAAAATGCATTTGTTTTTCTCTTCACTGACTCTCTTATCCCAATTTCCCTCTCCTTTTCTCTCCTCTATCATATTTAAGTATTCTGCAATTTTTATCATTACAAAAGAAATATAATTTTAAGTAACATTCAAATAAACTTGTGGTTTGTTAATTCCATTTTCTGAGTATTTTGAAGTAACTCTTGTTAACAGTCACCTCATATTTCTAACAAGCCCCATTTCTTCTCTTTTATGCTCCAAACCTCTAGCTCTTAATGATCACATCCTGCTGCCAACATTCTAAGTGTTACTGCATACCTCCTTACACTTTCTCTAGTCTCCTAGAATCAATCTCAGCTCCATCAGCATGCTCTGTGCTTCCGCTTATCCACGTGGATGTCCGATTCTTTTTTCGGCCTTGAATGCTTTTTCACATTTCTCATTTATGAAAGGCCTTGTCAGCTTTCAAGGCAACGTTTAAACACTGTGTCTTCTGAGCACCCTTTCCTGATATTCAAGATTAAAATAAATCTCCAACATCTTTGAACCACAACAATTTATGACTCTCTTGGATGGGATTTCGTGCTTGCCCTTTAGTTGGTTGGCACTCTTACTGGGTTTCTGGCTGCAGCCAAGAGTCAGTGCAAAATATCAGAAAACACTTATATTGAAGCAAAAGTATCAGCATTTCACATCAAGCTCCCCGTGTTGAAATGGATTTATGATGAGAAAAAGGAGACAGAAGAGGCATAAGTGGGACTTGTTTGTTCCCTTATAGTTGTTTAGATATTATAATACTTATGATAAAAGAATTGATACGTGGTTGCAAATATTGCTTTAATATTTACACTTGAATTATGTTGTGATGTAATTAAATAGCTTCTCTGCCTCTCATGACCTAATCTGTCATTTCTTCTCCCTCAGTGCATTTTTCATAACTCAAAGAGGAAATATATAGAAAAAAATATCGATTCAGGGATGTGAGCAATAAAAGGTTTTAGGTGAGGGTGTGGATGTGTTAAGCATATCCAAAAGTAGACTGCTATTTTATTATTCCATAGCAGAGGTGGAGAAACAGAGAGAAAAGAGTAAAACTAAGCTAACAAAAGGACAAAGTTTTGAAAACCTTAAATCACAAAATGCATCAAGTTGGTCACTACTGATGATCCTGACATGGAAAAAAATCATTTTGCAAATAATAAAAAGCAGGCAAAGCAGTAGATACTATAATGTGACTTCAAATCGTACTCACCAAATATTCTTGGTCAATATAGAAAGTTTACATACTTGTAGGTATGAATAAATATATTAACACCAAACATACTAGAAAACAAATCTATATTTTAATTAGTTGTAGTTAATAGCATTTGGATTTTTGTCTACTACAAATTAATGTTGAGGAAATTCTATGCTACATTTGAGATTTTGTATAAATAAAATTAATTTTCAGAAAGGTTTTTCTCAACCTTTTAAACATCAAATAAATGTATGGACAGTTTTTGAATTTTCTTGAAAATATCTGCATTCTTGCACCATCCTATTTCTTCTAATTCTTCCCATAGTGGGTTTATATTTTTATTTTATTTTTAAAAAGAAATAATTACTATATACTAAAATATCAGGTTTAAAAAGAAACTACCAGGAGGAGATAAGCCTTGACTATCTTGATATTTTCCCAAAGCTGTCAAGAAAGAACATACAGACACTTGAAGGCTGATCCATTTCAAGATTCTAACCTGAAGCCTCAGGCAATGCTCTTGTGAAAATCCAGAATTAAACTCTCAGAACTGATAGCAGTACACATGCACCATGAGCCTGTAGACATGAGCATGACCTTAGAATCATGCAAACACAGGAGAGGAAAATGCATAACGTTTCCTATGTTAAATGGAGCAACTTGTACTTGTATGAACAGCATTAGAACATAAAACTACTTTTAAACAAGTCTTTGATTATATAATCTTACTTTTAGATCAAATGGTCCTATGCAGTTTATATTATTCTATAATGGAATGTACAGCAAAGTACAGATGAGGTTTGTAGAATAAAAGTCTCATTGAGTACCACAATTTTTGAAAATTGTTATATATATTTTTTATATAATTGCAATATATAATTGAGGAAGATTGTTCTTAGGTTCCATTGTAATTGTGTACGATGTTCGGATCATCTACTTTTCTCCTGAATCTCAAAGCATTTTTAATTTGCATTGCCCTGATGACTAAGAAGGATGAAAAATTTTAAGTATTTATTGGCTATTTATATTTATTCTTTTGAGTATTGTCTCTTTAAGCCATTAGCCCATTGATTGTTCAACTGATTGATTGATTTGGTCTTCTAGTGTTTGAATTTTGTATGTCATTATATATTCTGGATATTTCTTCACAACTGTCTGTTGTGAAATTGACATATGTTTTTCCATTCAACATGCTGTCTGTAAACAGTAGTGACTTTTGCATTTGCTGGCTAATGTTTTTGTTTCACATACTTCAACCTGTGCGTGTGTGTGTGCGTGTGTGCGTGTGTGTGTGTGTGTGTGTGTGTGTGTGTGTGTGTGTGTGTGTGTGTCTGAGAGGTACTGCTCTTCTTTTCAGAAAACATTATCTTTGTCTGTATTTTAATGTGTTTGTTCTGTGATTTTTTCTAGCAGTCTCCCAGTTGCAGGCCTTATTTTAAGGTCTTTATTCCATGTTGAGTTGAGTTTTTTGTTTGTACTTTGTTTTTGTTTTCTTCTCCTTTTTTTAATAGTGAGAGTTATGTGTCCCATTCTGTTCTCTACATGCAAAAATCCAAGTTAACCAGCATAAATTGATACAAAGGCTCTTTTCTCAAATATATGTTTGTATATCTTTGTCAAAAATATAAGGATATACCAAAGTGAGTTCATATCTGTGATCTCCTTTTTTTCCCTCATTGGCCTGTAGGCTTATTGTAACAAAACAGTATTGCTCTTTTACTATGTATCTTAAGTATAATTTGAGATCAAGTACTATGATTGATTCAATATATTTTTGTTGTTATTGTTGCTGTTTTCCTAAAACTTACTTTCAATATTTGTGGTCTTGGTTTCAGTGTAAATTTAGAATATTTTTCTTGGTCTAATGAAAGATGTCAATGGGATTTTGATAGGAATGCACTGAACTATATATATATATATATATATATATATATATATATGTTTTATAACTATTTTCACAGTAATGATTCTGATAATCCATGAGCAGAGAATTCCTCCTATCATTAAAGTTCTTCATTTTCTCATACATTTTTTGTAGAGGTCTTTCTTCTTCATTATATTTTGCTCTAAACATTTTATTATTTTGAAAATATTTAGAATGTTCTCTAATTGGATTTGTTTCATTCAACAGGAGAGAAACTATACTTAGTACTGGAATCCTAGCCCAAATAACTAGAGCTAATGAGACCATCAGTATAGTATTGAATGGATAATCACTACTTTACTATAGCACAATTATTCTGAACTACATTCTAATTAATTCCACTTATATCACAGATAAGTGCATCTCTTACCCATCATCAAGAAAGCTTCCTTTGGAACACACTGATTCCATTACAGAAAGTCATAATTGGTCAAAATGCAGAGACTATCTGATACATTGGTGCACAGCCTAGGTCTCAGGAACATCACAGACAAGGACCAGAAAGATTCTAAGAGCCATATGACCATAGAATCTCCTATGATTTTGTGTCTTCTAGAAATGACAAAAAAGCTTCATCCTGAGTAGGATTGTTTTTATCTTTCTTTCCCAGCAAGTTTATGATTGGTATATTTAGTAAAGTAAATTATTTTTGCATGTTCCTTTTTATCCTACTACTTTATAGAAAGTGTTTATTAGGATTAAAAGTCATCTAGTGAACAGCTAATGTCTTTTAAGTTCAGAATCATCCAGTGATAATTTGACTTCATTTACATCTTTATAATTTTTATTTCTGTCTCTTGTCTTATTGCTATAGTCAAAATTTTAGCACTGCCTTGAATAAAATTTTATTTTCTTGTATCATTCAACATTTAGGGTAAATCTGCCAGTGTAATAAAATGCTACCTATAGGTATGTTGGAATAATATTTATTAAATTGATACATGTTCCTTCTATTCTTGCTTCTATCAGAACATTTATTATGCGTGTGTGTTGCCATTTCTGAAAAGACTTTACTACATTAATTGAGAAGATTATTCAGTTACAATCCTAAAGTCAGTGTATTTGCTTAATTACACAGATTTGCATATACTGAACCAACCTTCTACTCAAGGAACAAACAATACTACAGCATATGTTCTGCTGAAAGTGTTCTAAAATGCAATTAGTAATAAGTAAGTGAGCAAGTTTGCATTTATCTAGACATTTCTTTCTTTGTGCTGGTGTCATGGTAGTGTTTGTTTTGCTGGATTATGTTAGTATTGCTGTTTGTATTTCTATTTTAAGGAGTATTTGAGAATCGTCAATGTTAGCTCTTCTTCACAGGCTTCGTAACAAATAGCGGATGTAGATTTCTTTGTTCCTTATTAAGTGGTGAGAGCACCTGATGTAAGCACTCATTGGAAGTAATATAGTCCAGTACATGTGTCAACAGTTCTATTATTTGCTTTAGAATTTTGTCACTTTTCTGTTTTTTCTTTTTCTTTTTTTTTTTTTCAAATTGTATACAGATGTTCATGCTATAATCCCATTTCTGGCTATAAAATTTTAGTAAACTTTCATATATATATATATATATATTAGTGCATAAAATGATATATGGAAGCCTGACCTTTATCAATACTCTTCTGAAAAGTCAAAGGTCTTAGTATTTTCCTAGTGTTTTATTTTTTTAAATAATATTTTTAATGATTCCTTGGGAAATTAATAAAAAAATTAACTATACTCATTCCCATTCCTTGCAGATCCACAAGCCATTTTAAATTTTGTTTACTTCCCTTCTAAATTATAACTACACTCTTTAGTCATGCTGATTTTTTTATAAAGTATGTACAGTCAAGACTATTTCTGAAATTGGATTTAATAATTTCTGAACTTTTCTTAGACAAATTCTTGGCTGGCCTGCAACTTGCTATATAGTCCAAGCTGGTCTTGTATTCCAAAAGATGAACATGCCTCTGCCTCCCAAGCACTGGCATTAAATGAGTGTCTCTATTCCTGGCAAAATTTCTCTTTATGAGGCTCTACTATTCAGAACATGAAACTGCTCTGTTTTCTTGAAATCACTAGTGTTCTCTTGATTGCCTAAAGCTGAAGGATCCCAGGGTCCTAGGGGTGTGTGGATGGCTGGTCAGGATCTTGTCCTACTCATTTTCTGTATTCAAACATCGTGTCTTCTTTCTCTAGAGAACTCTATGTTAAATCCTGAAAGCAACAACAGCAAACACATATTGAACTTCATTTGAGTTCAGCAATCCAGTTATGTTTCTAAACTTCAGCTCAGACATTTTCTTCTGAAGAATTCTATTATATTATTATTATTATTATTATTAAATTTTATTTTAAAGGCTTTCTTTCATCCATCATGCAGTTATTTCTATGGAACAGACAATCTACTACCTTTACTTAAGTGGAAACTTTGATCATTATTTCTGTCTTTGTTACTGTATGGAAGCAAAGATCGCTCAGTAAGCAAAAGAAGAAGGCTTTTTGTCTACAGAAAGTGTCCTTCTGTCGAAGGGCAGGTGCTAAGCATTTTGTTATGTAAATTTTGTACTTTGAAAATAATGAATTAAAATATAAACTGGTGACTTTGACTCCTGAGACAGATAATGTCATTAAGTAGAACAACACATCTAGCTATGACTTTTTTTTTTTTTTACTTTATGTGTATGTGTGTGTTTGCCTACCTGCATGTCTGCACACCACATACATGCAGTGCCCATAGAGTCCTGAAGTGGGTATCACATCCTGTGGACCTGGAGTTACAGACATTTGTGAGGTGCCATCTGGGTACTATGAATTGAATCCCTGTCCTCTGGAAGAGCAACCAGTGCCCTTAGTCACTGAGCCAACACTCCAGCCCAAGTTTTGAATTATAAACTTAGTTTATTTTTTTTAATTTCTTGATTTTTTAATTCTCAATATCCAAATGTCTATCATTATTAGATAAAAGAATTATAGCAAGAAAATTAATTTTAATGTTGTTGTCATCATTGTCCTCGTCCTCCTCCTCCTCTTCTTCTTCCTTCTTTTGAATTATATTAATTGAATTGAGAAACAGGACTTTAGTCTCAGGATGGCAGGGATAAGATAACTCATGACTTGAGTCAGGCAGATGTCTGATTTCAAGGACAGTCTGGTCTACATAGTAAGTTACAGGTCAGATAAAGCATACTATAGATTTGTAACCTGGTTTCCTGCAATATTTCAGTGCATGAATATATTGTGTATTTAGTTAGATTAAATGTATTTTTCAAACTTTTTTACTTGATTCACACCATTATTATTTGCTTCAGTGATATTTTTTATCCATTCCATAAAAGAGAATTTCTTTAAAAAAAAAAGTAAAACCACACTATATACTATTAAAAATACATGTTTCTTTAGTCAAGGATTTAAGTAGTTTACACTGTGTTTTGTAATACTTCCTGGGGAGATAGGAACCACCAAAGTCCAGCTTAGTGAACCAGTTCGTTAACCCTGGTCACCTGCATGAGTATGTGTATTCCCAGGTTAAACGCGGAAACTTGAGCCTTTTGGTGCCATTTGTAGCTGAAATTTTCTTGTGCCCCAGCCTGCTGGCAATCAGGACAAATCTCTTCCACTAGTGTCCCCTAAGTAAACACACAGAGACTTATATCAAGTAAACTGCTGGGCCATTAGCTCAGGCCTACCACTGACTAGCTTACATTTAAACAAACCCATAATTACTATTTATGTTTAGCCACATGGCTTGGTACCTTTTCTCAGTTCTGCCTTCACATCTTGCTTCCTCTGTGTCTGGCTGGCAACTCCTCACTCTTCCCACCATTCTCTTCTCTCTTTGTCCCACCCATACTTCCTGCCTGGCTCCTGGCCAATCAGCACTTTATTTATTAGGCAATCAGAGCAACACATTCACAGTATACAGAGTGATATCCACAGCAAATATGGGTGAGGAGGTATATATGGGTGAGGGACAAAGACAACCCAATGCCAGATAGATGTATCATCAAAGCTACATCCTGCATGTGTGACAATGCATGGCAGCAGGAACCCCTGAATTTTCTGCAAACCTTGCAGTCATTTGGACAGATTAAAAAGTTTCCTCTCCACAGCCATCCATCCTGCTTGTATAAACTTGGGAAAGAAGGGATTTGTGCATGTTCTAATTTCCAGGGACTTCCTGAGAATTAGAAGTCTTTTTACTCCCTCAATCGTAATGAACATCCCTTCAGAGCTCTCTGCAACTTTAGGGATGTTCCTCAAAGAATGAATTCTTCAGTTAGGACAAAATTGCTACCCAAACTTTACTCAATATTACACAGTTCCATTGGAGATTATTAATTATTTACTTATTTATTTAAAACTTGTTCCTTCAATTTAAATTCTTACTGTTAAGTGATGTTAGGTAATTGGAACATAGGTAATAATTGAGGTGATGCATCATTTCATACCAGCACCATGTACTTAAATATCTTAAATGTGGTTTAAAAGTTGTATGTGTACAAATTACTCCATTGATCTTGACACATCATGAATGTAAGATATTTCTGTTGATAGAGACTTTATCAAACATATGCTTATTCATACATAGTTTCCTTTGTCTCCAAAAATCTCTTTATTCCTGCATTTTGTCCTTGAAATACATCTAACAATGAGAATACTGTCTCAATACCAGCTATAGTTACTTTTTTAAAATTACGGTATTCCTTTCCATCCTTGGTACCGTATCACACTGTTCCCTTTTCCCAACATATTGGGGGATATGTCACACTCCTGCCAGCTAATTATGGTATATTTTCAGTTTATAAATATTTCTACACAACAGTGCTGATTTGTAATATGGTTTAAATAGGCCTGGTATTCTAATTTGATACCAGGATATTAGGATATAATCTTTTATTTGCCACCTACAGAACTCATATGATAGTAATGGGTTACAGTTTAATAAGGTTATTGTGAGCCTTCAACTAGAAAATATGCATAGTTATTTCATTGATTACGATAAGAACAGTTTCACAATAAGTCATCATAAATTAAAATTCTGAAATATGTATGTATGAAGTAATTACAGAGGAGAAATTCAAGAAAGTCCATTATTCTTTGTTAAAATCAAAGGAGACTCACATACTAGCTACTTAGTAACTCATTTAATCTTGAGATGTCTAGTATGTACATTTTATTTTCTTCAGTAGGATTATATAAAGTATGAATTCTTAACATTTTTAAGTATCACTCCTTTTTATACAAAAAACTACTTTGTTAATCTACATGATAAAATGGTTTATTTGGTTCATAAAGCTACTTGAGTGTAGAATAACATGACTATTGACTTCTCCCATTCCTCATATATCTAGTTTTAAACACAAAACCATTAATTTAGTGACAGGTAGAGCTCTTCCCCTGTTGATGAATACTTGCTAACTTCATTTGATTTGCTCTTTGAATTAGTAGCTCAAGAAAAGTTAAATTATCTATGATTTTCTTTGATTGTTAAATTTATTAATACAATGTCAGTTGCTTTTAGAATATCTAGTGGGGAAAGGAAAATACTTCTTTTAGCTGAGTCTGTAATTAGAAGTGAGTCATCTTCCATTGACGGGGTAAATTACTGACAATTTTCCAATTTGCCAGATTTTTGCATGTATCACATGAATAATTGAATAATGAGAATGAGCCAAATTTAGGGTAGTTAATTTTAGTTGGGTAAATTCAGTGCCATCTGGACTTCTGGCTTTCCTAACTTTTAATTGACCTACTTCTTTCAAAAGAATCTCAATACCTAATTTGTAAAATAGATGCTTAAGCTCAAACCAGAATGAGTCAGGTCACATGTTAGAATACTTAATTACTGTTTATTCAAATCACAACAAATACAATAAAAACTGATACAAATTGTTATAAAGCTCTTTTAAAACTTACTTCGATTTAATAATGTTACAATAATATAGCTTATTTTCTTAACACTTGTTTTTGTTTTCATAATACTACCGTTTTAGTGTTTAGTGATTATTGTTTCCATGTTACTTACCTCTCGATTTACTTTTTTAAAACGTAGTGTTGCCTTCAAATTGAGAATCTGTTCACTTTCATCAGAATGGTTTGGTTTCTATAAACCATAAAAAGTATCTTTAAAGTCATGCTACTTATGTTTATAAGAATAGCAAAATATTAATGCTTCTAAAAGCTTAATTTAATTACTCTTAGGAGATCATCTTGGCATGAGCTTCTTATTAAATAAAAAAAGTTAATTTCCATCTGCTAACATATGCTTAAACTTAGAAAATTAAAATATGTTATCTAATTATAAGAGTTATCTTTATGTCCTTTACAAGTGTAAAGCTGTGCCTTGGGATTCTCTTTCCTGCTTGGATGGTGCATGCCAATCTGTTTTACATGATAAATTTAAATTATCACTTTTCTCTGGTTGATGCATTAAAATCATTTTTATAGAAGTATTCACATTAGAAAGTATTTTATGATTATGAGTAGTTGTATCTTCCAATAAGCACTTATAGCTGTATGCAGTAGATAGGAGCTAAATAAATGTTTTCTGTATTCTGAAAAAGAATTTGTATTAGTGAGACTATATACACAGTATAGGCACAACAATAGTTTTATAGAGTAACTACCATACTGAAACTCTTGACTATTGTTTATACTTATGGCCAAAGAAACTAGCAATAGCTAGTTTAATATGTGAGAGGAATACTGAGTGACATGAAAAGAAATTAGCAACAAGGGCAAGAGTTCATACAAAACATATCTGAGGAGAAAATGTAGGAAAAAATTGAACAACTAAGTTGAAAAGTTGGTAAATTTCTTTTGCCTTGTAGAACTAAAATATGGAATTGAAGAATAGAGCTACTGGGGAAAGCCTAAATATTATCCTGTGAAACAAAAGAAACAAATGAGAGACTACAATATCACAAGAAAAATCACTAGGCGTCACTTTCCACTAGTTATAGGATTAGGGACAGAGCAACCCTTCTCAGGAAAAACTACAAATGCAAAATACAAACACTAAAACTGAGTAAAAATAAAAATAAACACACACACACACACACACACACACACACACACACACACACACATAAACAAACACCATCCATTCTGTCCTCATCTCTACTCAACTTATGGAAGTCTGAATGGTGATTCCAGACTTTGGACTTTGGCCCTTGCAAGGTTAAAATGAATGATCCAACCTGCAGTTAGGGTAATTTCAGTACAAGCAGCTTAGTGAAGATCAAGGATGGGATGAGCCCCACTTTTTTGAGTAATACTGGAGATCACATGTGAAGCCTAAATTTCTATCTACACCCCACATTAAACAGACACCTTTAGGAGGTCTCTGAGAACAACAGGTAGATAAGAAGGTTTCTAGCTCCATGAAGCATACACCATAGAAGTTTTAGCACGTGTTAATTTTAGAAACCTCATTTAAAACTAAGCATTGTGCTAGTCATAATTATAGCAGAATGTAGTATAGCAATAGGCTCAAATAGAAGTAGAATACCAATCTGTGAGGAATGTCTATTCAACATTTGAAAGTGAAAATTGGACCTCTTATTGTACTGGAGAATAATACAGCAAAGTTCTTTCTACAATGTGATTGGTGTGAGAGGAAAACATTTTATTCCAAAAAGGAACAGTGCTTTCTGAGTTCATTTGCTAAACTTTTACACTCTACTTAAAAAGAAATCCCAGTGTAAGGAAATAGAAAATGTGAATTATGATGGACAATCCCAACATGAATGAGAGCACAATTATCCGAAATATAAGAACTGTCTGAAAAGATTTAAAATAAATATCATAAGAACATGTCTGTACAATTATAGCCACTATTAAGCAAATGGGGAAAATTGAAAGGTCTTAACAGGTCTGTGGAATGAATCAGCACAGAAAGTTACAAATTATGAAACGTTTTACAAGAGAGTGAAACAAAAATAACATGAATTTTAATAGCATAAAGACAAAATGGGAGAGAAGTAGAAAGGATGATGTTTTAGACAATAAGAAAATTTACCTAATAATGAGAAGGAAAAATACAATTCTTGGACACAAACAAGAACACTATCGAAAAATAATGAAGTAGTTTGTGTACTTCTGGGAGTACTTTTTAGAAAGAATATCTGTAACCCTGGAATACTACAAACAAGTATAGCAAGAAAAAACAAGAGATCAGATTAAATCAAGCATATTCATGGGTAATATGGCATTGTGCAGTATTGTTTAAATTATTCAAGTTATTAAAAATCATAAATTCATAGGTTCAATATGTTGAATAAATACTATCATGACTTCAAGAAATACACAATAATTTATACCATCATAAAATTTCTAGACAGGAAAGGAAAAGCTTTTTGTGTTTTTAAATAGTGAGCGAGAAATGATCTTTAACCACAGGAGAAAAATAACTGAATGGACTGAATTTCTCCTTAGAGTCCATGGTGGTTGGAAGGAGGTATCACTACTGCTTGTGAGTGCAGAGAGAATCAGACTAATCTCACTAAATAAAATATGTACATGGTTATCAATTGGGAATGAATAGGTGGAAAGGAATTTTGATCGCAGCACTCAAAAGGCAGAGGCAGGTGGCTCTCTGTGAGTTCAAGGCCAGCCTGGACTACAGGGCAATTTCCAGGACAGTCAAAGCTACACAGAGTAATCCTGACCAAAAAAAAAAAAAATAGAGTTGAAATGTATAAATTTAGATAGGCAAGGAATAAAAGGAAAGAAAATGGGAAAGACAAATCATTAACATCTTAATTACAACAACAGCCAATTTAGCCATAAATTCATCAGTGGTTTAATTGACCAGTGAGGTAAAAGCACTCATGATTCATTCATTTCCCTGTATCTCTACTGCAGAACACTGATGCTGCACTGGACCAAGCCATCAGTACAAAGTAACATGAAGTAATAATACAGGACTATCAGGATGTTCTAAATGATCCTTGAATTTGCCAATAACTTACCATTTACTATAATCTCAGAAGCATTATCATTATAACCTTAAGTTCCATAACCCTTTTGCAGTCAGAAGTGTTTCTTACTTTTTTAAAAATCATTTTGTCCAAAGGTACTAGAGTGTTTCTTTTCCCCGAGTATATTACTTTTAGATGGACACTGCTTTTGTTTTGTGTATCATTTGTGCATTGGCTTTGTTGGACTCTTTCTGTTAGGATTAATCTTTTCAGATATTTCAACTACATGTAAAACTTAAGTATAAATTTCAAAATGATATATGATGTTTTAAATAGTCAGAAATTAGTGCATTCTAAGCATCAACTTTTTTCTTTTTTTAAATATTTATTTTATATTTTGCATCTCAACTGCAGTTTCCCCACCCCTCCTCTCCTCTACCCTCCCCATCTGCTCCTCCTCCATTTCTATTCAGAAAAGGGCAGCCACCACCTACCCGTAGATATCAACAAAACAGGGCATATCAAGTTGCAGTAAGACTAAACACCTAGCCTTATATTCAGCCTGGGCCAGGCTAACCCAGTATGAGGAATAGGGTCCCAAAAGCCAGCAAAGGAGTCACAGACAGCCCCTACTCCCACTGTTAGTCCCACAAGAAAACCATGCCACACAACAGCCACATATATGCAGGGTGCCTGGGTCAGTCTCTTGCAGGTTCCCTGGTTGTTGGTTCAGTCTCTGTAAGCTCTTGTGAACCCAGGTTAGTTGATTATGAGGTTTATCTTGTGCCCTCCTGGACTTCTCTGGCTCCTACAACCCTTCCTCTCTCTCTTCCTTCAGCAGGATTCCCCGAGCTCAGCCTAATGTTTGGTTTTGAGTCTCTGCATCTGTTTCCAGCAGTTGCTGGATGAAGCCTCTCTGATGACAAATGGGTTAGGCACCAATCTATGAGTAGTGCAGAATAACTTTAGGCGTCATTACATTGCCTTTTAAAAAAATCTCCAGTCATATTTGGTTCCATCCTAAGTTTCTGGGCCACCTAAGCTCCGGCTTTTGGCACTCCCGGCAGTATCAGGGGTAGGTGTGGAGGCCCATAGAGACTCCATAGTGAGGCCTTATACCATCTTGACTCAGGGTCAGAGAGTCAGAGACTGCTTTGCCCCATGAAGGCTCCATAATAGGATGTTTTGGCCAAAGGCATGGTTACCAGGTAGATGTCTTATACTTCAAGGTCTAATTGCAAGATGCCTTGTCATAAGGCATGGTTACCAGGTGTTTTGAAAATTAAGGAAGAGTCTACATTTGTTTGTGCTTTGTACCTTGACCTTGGAAGGGGGAAGTCTTTTGCCTCTCCCCTTGCTGGTGCATAAAAAGCTCATTAGGAATAAACTCGAGGCAACTATGGTATTGACCCAGAGCCCTCCCAAAGTTATCCTGTGTCTCCATCTTTTTCTTACATCTTAAATTTTTCATATCTATTATTTCTTTTTTTTAAATTTTATAATTAATTTAATTTTACATATCAGCCATGGATTCCCCTGTCCTCCCTCCTCCAACCCCCCTCCCCCTAATCCATCCCCCATTCCCACCTTCTCCAGGGCAAGGACTCCCCTGGGGATTCAGCTCAGGCAGGTCCAGTCCCCTCCTCTCTTCACCCAGGCTGAGCAAAGTGTCCCAGCATAGGCCCCAGGCTCCAAAAAGCAGGGATTGTATGAGCGAGAGATGTTGAGACCATGATTGAAAAAAGCACAGGGACAAATAGTCCAACTAGTGGAAACACATGATCTGTGAACCAATAACTGAGGAGCCCCCATGGAGCTGGATCAAGCCCTCTGGATAAGTGAGACAGTCAATTAGCTTGAACTGTTTGGGAGGCCCCCAGCCATATCTATTATTTCTTAACCCTCATTCCTCCCTTCAAGGACTGTTCAATGGGTCACGCTGGTTCCCGACAGGTAGGCTGACATTTGTGGCATAGGTCTTAGGCAGGATCAGGAGTCTTAGCCGGAGTCATCCTTCTAGATTCCTAGGAGCTTCCCTTGCACCAGCATCTATTTTTCACTAGAAAGTGTTCCAGTTCAGAGAACAAATGATATTTCCTTACAAAATCATACTGCTGTGAAATATGATGGGCATTTTCTTTATGCTCATCGACCATGCTACTGTGAATATCATATTTGGCTGTGAATCATATGTAGGTCTCTATCTGTCCCTGGACTCCCCATGTTTTAGGCCACCTTCAGCTCAGTGTCTGTTTGATGAAAATCATTTTCCCACTACCTTACAATTTCATCCTTGACTTCACTCAGCACTGTTGTCTGTTCCCATCTAAGAATCCATGTTGATTCTTACTATCTGCTTGTCATTCTTTTGGGGTTTTATTCTCTGGATTCTTGGCCCGATACTTGAACCACAGCTGATCACCATATAACCGTAATCTATGATAATCCTTTTAATCTATTCTCTTCCTAGGATTTCTGTTCCAACCAACTGTGAGTCCATTTTAAATGTCCTTCTTCTCTTTTCATAATGTGATATTTATATTTTCTTGGGGGCTATTTAGTCAGAGCAATAAAAAAGTAATTTATGTTGAGTAACTGCTTTTGATTCAGATCATCTTAGAATTTTCCTAGTCTTTTGCATTTGATAGTATTATACACCTGTGTTTTTTTTTTTTTTGCCTGCCTGATTTTCTTTTAATCTTCCCATACCTCTCCCCCAAATCCCTCCTGTGTGTTCCATATACCTACCCACACACTGTCTGAGGTCAGATTCTGTCTCTGAAATCCAGCTTTCACACAATGATGTAAATATACAAAACAGTTAAGGGTATTTGTGCTGTTGTCCTACATCTGAAATTCAAATGCATACACAGTGGTATACATCTTTGAATAACTATTTGTTGCAAAATTATATTTTTTACACAAAAGGAAAACACCCCTCAATTGTGGGATAATTTAACCTCATAGGATCATTACTTCACACACAGATACAATTGTGTCTTTGGTTACCATATAAGTTACTTGTCAGATTTCCACTTGTCATTTAAATGACATTTTTCATCTTGCCACCAAATTTTAAACTGCTTGTGGGTTTCTGTGTAAAAGTATTCTTAAACTTTTATCAGAAAACTAATCAAATATATTCATTTCTTTTTACTAATATAGAAAGTGAATTTATGTAAATTTTTCCTCCTTGTCATAAGTCTGACAGAAACATGTGACAGACATTAAAGGCCCTCTTCCGACTGAAAGAGCGTGGTTGTCTCCCACAGAATACATTAACTTAAAGTCTCAGATTGCCTATGACTGCATGCCACTGCACTACCAAGTAAAGGGAAAGTGAATCTACATTCATAGGGAGAGAGAAAGACAGTCATAAAGAGAAGGAGAGATGGTGGGGGGGGGGGAGACAGAGGGAGAGTCAGAGCCAGACAGAGCCATACATAGAGAGAAACTGAGACAGACAGACACAGAGAAAATGATAGACAGAGAGGGAAAGAGGGGGAGAAAAAAGATACAGAGTGATAGAGAGAAAAGGAGAGGGAGACAGAGAGGGCAAAAAGAGAGCAGAGAGGGAGAGGAAAAGGAGGAGACAGTGAGACTGTTGGTTAAAATAGGTTGAAACCTTGTAATTAATGCTTTTCAAATTTAACCAGTTATTCAACACTTTTCCCCCAGTCCCTGGAACATCCAGAGATGGTAACTGAGAAACAGGTAGTTCCACTGCCCTTTGCAGCTTATAAGTTTTAGTTACTGTAAGTGCTAAGAGATCAGAATCTCATTTCTCTTCCCACAAGTATATTTTATTTTAGCTCTTAAAAAAACAATCATTTGTTGATTCAGAATCTATATTATGAGTGGAAGAACCTTCTCTCTGCATATGGATTTTAGGAACAAAATGGACATAAATAGAAGAACTCGTCGGTGAGCATAGGGAACTTATTTTTTAATGGAGGAAGAAGATATGAATCAATTAATCATTGAGTATATAATATGCATATAACCTAATAAGCATAATATAGTCACAGAAGGAAAAACACATGCCAGTGTGAGCATACACAGGGATATAACAGATTAGTTGCAACCAGGGAGTGTCAGTTAGAAAGCACAGAACCTACACCAGGCCACTGGGATTTTGAAATTTGAATAATGTAGATGATATTTACTATATTTAGTTAGTGTGAGATTTAAATATGGAGCATGGGAAGAGGTATGTGTTAATGTATAATTTACATTTTGCAATCCAAAGATAACAGTAATACTAAGAGATAGGTAACATAAGAATTTTTTTCAATGGATGCTAATGTGCAAAGTATAAAAATCCAACAACTCAAGGGTAATTCAAAATGAAAGGCTGCAATTTAGAGAATTGATAATTTCTACAATTAATGCATTACATTTTACTACATATTTATCTTGTCATAATGTGCTATATCCAGTTTCCCTATGTCACAAAGATATGAAACACACAAATTTAAGGCCAAGTTGAAATAAATTATTCAGATCTTAAAATGTATCAATTACTGTAATTAAATTTTATTTGTCTCAACTTTGTAGGAACAGAATAGACTATATACTTATTATCATTATTATTAATATGGTTTTACTATTTAAAATATGTGTTTAATACATCTTCAGTTGAATAACCATATATTCAACACTACATTGGAAAATGTGAATAAAATTTAATTAATGTAAAAGTTTCTAAAACGGACAATTATAAATTTCTCTACAATGTACTGAATGACTGAAATTTAGATGTGAAACTTTGAAATTTTATTTCCTTATTTTTTGACAAATAGATTATGTTTCTGTCGGGTACAAAGGAAACTCCATTTCTCCAATTTTTTTTTTTCCTTTCATACATTACATCCTGATCACGGTTTTCCATCCCTCAGTCCTCCCAGTTCCCTCTCCCAGCTTCCACTCTCCCCCAGATCCACTTCTCCTAAGCTTCCCTTAAAAAAAAAAAAAGAAAGAAAGAAAAAGAAAAAGAAAGAAAGAAACAGACTTTCCAGAGATGTCAACAGAACAGAACATGTTACAAGAGGACTGGACACACACGTCATATCAAGGCTGGATGAAGCAACCCCATAGCAGGAAAAGTGTCCGAAGCTTAGGCCCATGAGTCGAAGACAGGCCCACACTGTTGGGAGTCACACAAGAACACCAAGCTACACAACCCTGAGGTTTATGCAGAGGACCGTGCTCACACCCATAGAAGGTGCATCTTTGTCTCTTCAGTCGCTGTGAGCCACTCTGTGCCCAGATTAGTTGATGGAGCAGGCAACATTCTCATGTGTCCTTGACTGTTCTGCCTCCTACAAGCCTTTCTCTCCCTCTTCAGCAGGATTTCTTTAACTCTACCTAATGTTTGGCTGTGGGTGCCTGTGTTTGTTCCCACCAGTGGCTGGATGACACCACTCTGATGACAATTGAGCAAGGCACTGATCTATGAGTACAGCAGAATATCATTAGGAATCATTTTATTGCTTCCCCCTCTCTGTTTGTTTCTTTTTTTTTCCCATTGGTATTTGGATCCATCCTGGGTCTCTGTGCTTTCCCCAAATTCTGTCAAATGCCAGCTATTTTGGCTATGCTTTCTCTTTCTCTCTTTTGCCCTCTAGTGGTCCTCTCTTTATCTTCATCTCTAGCTCTCTGCTCATTTCTCTCTCTCTCTCTCTCTCTCTCTCTCTCTCTCTCTCTCTCTCTCTCCCTCCCTCCCTCCCTCCCTCCCTCCCTCCCTCATCTTTCTCCCTTTTCCTCCCGCTTCTCTTATGGCCAGTTTCAGTCTCCAGCCCATGTTCAGTCTACTGCTTTCTTTCTCTGCTCTGGACGTTTTCTGATGCCCCCGGCTGTTCTTTCTCATAGCTGTAATAAAAAGATTGTCTTTAGCCATACAATGGAGCAGCCATATTGTCAGTTCATATACTTTCAGATTTTAATTGTGTGTGATGATTGTATATTTTACTTTGTTACAGAGGAAATTTACATATAAATACGTACTACACTTTCAGAGTAGTCTCCCATATCTCCAACTGTGTCCTTCTGTTAATCTTTGTTGTTCTAATCACTTCACTTCTATAGCCATATATTTACATATGGTTTTATAAATGTATATAAAACCCTAGAAACCACAAGTGAAAATAGGCATATGGTCTTAGTTACTGGAGACTAGCTAATTTTCTTAAAATCTCCATATATATATTTTTTTTCTGGAAAATAACATAACCACATTATTTATGGCTGTAATAACTCACACACATATGCACATATGCCATTTTTTATTCATTTGTTAACATGGATGCTCTTGTGTTGAACACATACATTTGTTTTGCTATTTAGCTAATGTGAGGAATGCTGATATATATCAGTGATATGGAGTCATTTGGGTAAATAGCCAAAAAATTATACAGCTAGACCAATCTAGACTGATTTTCAGTTTCTTGGGAAACTTCATAGAGGTTTTCATAGCAACTGCTTAGATTTATGGACACCAGCACTGTAAAGTTTTTATATTGTCCTAGCTTTATTAGTGAAAGCATTTCTAAATGGTGAACTGGGATATATTTAATGTTTTAATTTGTAGTTTTGATGGCTAATGAGATTAGATATTTTATATTCTTTATATTAATCTCCTGTCAGATATATGGATGGAAAAGATTTACCCTCATGCTCTAGATTCTCTTATATCAATTCTTGCCTTTTCTGTGCGGAAACTTTTAAATTTCACAAGGAGAGTCTGAAGAGAGACTCAGTGTAAAAGAGCACATTGTTCTCTCCCAGAGAACTCAAGTTTGGTTACTGAACCCACCTGGGTGACTTACAACTGACTGTCATCCCAGCATCTGGGAATCGGATGCTCTCTTCTACTCTCTGAGGGAATCCACGCATATGTGACATACACACACATAAAGAAAAATAAGTCTTTTAACGAAAACCCACTCAGTTTGCACATACACATTGCAAAGATGTAATTACATTAAATATGAGTAGTTTAAGTACCAAAGCCATATTTCTATTAAGAGCTGTGAAAAAAATCACATTATGAATATAAATATGTGTGGAAACAAGGGATGAAAATAGATATATATTTCAAACACCAATTAAAGCAAGCTTGATGGTTAAAAATACAGGATAAGTTAAATTCAGACTAAATTAACTTACAGGAAGTTTCCTAATATGATAGAAAAAGTTAATATATAGCATGATAATAGTCTTCAGTGTGTTTACAAGAAACAGATGGATTTCAAGACAAGATGAAATAAACAGTTAAATAGAATGAAAATATTGTGTTTTAAGTTTATAATTCAAAATGGATAATTCAATACTCTCCCTTTTATCATTTGCTAAAACAATTAAGCCATATTCTGTCTATAATATAGAAGAATTCAACACAATCCAATACAATCTAATTGGTATTTGTATAATAGCCCCCAAAATAATAGCCAAATCCCACATAACAAGCGCACACATAAAGTAAATTGAAAATAAATAATTTTCAACTTTATTTTCATTTTATTTTATCTGTCTGGGTGGTTAGCATGCTAGTACATTTGCCAACCCTGTGTATTCAGTATCCAAATAGGCCAGTGAAAGGTGATAGATCATGTGAAATAAGAATTTAAGATGGTTATTATAAGCTGCATTGATCAAACTTGGGTCCTTTGGAAGAACAACCGGTGCTTCTAACTGCTGACTCACCTTTCCAGCCCAACAAATAAATCATTTAAAAAACAATCATAAGGACCCCATTGTTGATTTTTGACATTCTATCTTGAGAAACTGGAGTCTTGTTCAAAAAGCCCTTTCTTATTCCTGCAGTTTGAATTGTTTTATCTACTTTCTGTTCTAAGAGTTCCAGCTGTTACGTTCTCCCAGTGGTTTATTTGGAGTTGATTTCTATAGATAAAGAATCCGTTTCATTCTGCTGCAGAAGAAGGGTATGTAGTTTTCCCTGGAATCATTTGATGAAGAGGTTGTCTCTTTCCAATTACATCTTTTCCACCTTGTCAGAAATTGGAGGACAGTTGTCTTATGGGCCTTTGTCTGGATCCTGTGTTCCAATGACAGATCTTCATCTTGGATTTAGTTCCAGTACCACATCATGTTTTTGCTTCCTCTACTGCCACGATGGCTCTGCAGTATAATGTAAATTCAGGTACGGAGGTTCTTCAGCAGTGGCTTCTCCTCGGGACTACTTTGGTGTCTTTTGTGCTTTCTTGAGAATTTTCAATTTCCATAATTATTTCTGGGAAGAATGATATTAGAATTTAGATGGGATTTCCATGGAATCCCTAGATTTTTTTAATAAGTTAGACATTGCCAAAATACTAATTCTAGCAATTTATGCACATGAGAAATCGTTCCATCATCTACTGCCTTCTTCTATTTCTGTAATTCCGTTTAAGTTTTTTCATTGAAAAGGTATTTTACTTCTTTGATAAGAGGTTTATTTCAAGATACTTAAGGTAATTATTATTTTTCAAAGGAATAAAGGCTTATTTCGGTCTCATGGTTCCCCAGATTCCTGAGGTCTCAGCCCATGGTTTAGGGTCTTGTGTCAGGACAACATGGTAGTCAAATGTATTATCACTATTGTTCACCGTACTATCAGTTCTGCCATCTTACAAACTCTCCTCTATAATTCATCCAGAGATGTTAAAACAAATATCACATTAATAATATTCCCTACCCCACTGCATGGTTAATGAATTGCACAAAAACTCAGTATTACTTAATTTAGATCCCAATTGCCTCCAAAATGCTCATGCTAAAAGCTTGGTCCTCAGCTGTGGCACTTTTGGGAAGAGAGGCCTGGTAGACTTAAATGAGGCCATTGAATGTATAGTCTTAAAGAAGGCATTGCAGTCCTGTTGGATTTTGTAAAAAGTCAGAGTATAAAATTTTGTTGCATTAAAAACATCATATCCTGAGAACTTTTAATTTTTCAAAAATAATTCTTTCTTTATACAATTTTCTTTGAAAGATTGACCTCTTTTTCATTGTTTCTATATTGATATTACTCTAAGGAGCATCTTTTATTCTGCCTTTTAACATTATGTTACTTCAAAAGATTTAGGACATTATTATTTGCTACATGCTTAGATACTTAATTGACTAATAACCTTGACATCATCTGTAGTTAGTTCTAGCGTGAGATAAATTTGGAGATAAAATATTTTCAATAAAAGTCTCTAAGCAAGTATTATATAAATGCTTCTAGAAGCTATTGAAACAATATTAATTTTCTATTTGAAAAAATATGTTCTCTGGTTTAGTTTAGTTTTCTTACTAGTAATATAACTTTTATCTATGTTGGGACCAATCAGAGAGATATTTGAATAGTACTTGGGTGTTTTAAAAATATTTTTTCTTTTTTTATCAACAATAACTATACATGTCATTATCGATCAATAATCTATGACTTCAGTGTATATACGCTATCAATACAAAAGTGTTTAATGGTAAAATATATTTACTGTTACACTCTAATATTTTTATGGCTTTAAACTGAAACTACACACAGTTGATATTGTTAGATACTTTACATCAATGAGGTTGAGGACATCTTAATACATTTAGAGTTTTGAAGTTTGATTTAAATTGGTGATGATGGGATATTAAACTTCATTTTTTCTGATTCTGAAAGCCATTCCCATTCCAAATCTTAATATTCATTATTCAAATTTTAAATTATTTTTGAAATAAAAATTTCCATTTATTACCATCATGTTAAAAGAAATATATCATTATTTGTTTATTGAATTTTCATAAAGAATCAGATTAGATAGACATATCATTTTATTTCAGTGCATTTATGTCAAATGTCTGGGAGCATCTCTTTTGATCAATAACCATGACATATATTCAATCACATGATTTTGACAAAGGAATAATTTTGATAAGTTCATTTGTTATTTAAAATATATGTTATCCTATAATTTTGAAATTAAAAATAACTGTTGATTCTTTGGGAATTTTATATCATGCAGCCCAACCCCACCCATCTCCCAGTCCCTCTGCATCCACTCCTCACCCTTGTAGTGTGCCCCCAAAGGAAAACTAACAAAGAAATAACAATAGATAAAGATTAGAAAAAAGAAGAAACAATATTAACAAAATAAAAAAATAAGAATATCAATTTCAATTAAAAAAACAACCAAAAAACAAACAAGCAAACAAACAAAACAAACAAGAAAAACAAAGCAGCAACAAAACAAAAACCCATTTTGCTCCTCCCCTTTTGCCTCTCCATTGCCTCTTCATTCATCTTAGTGGCATTGGGAGCTGCTGTCTGTCATGCAGTATGCTTCTTTTGTCCAAACAGCTTTCCTTGCAAATGTTCATTGTAGATGAAACCAATTGTCTTATTAAATAAGAAACACAGAGCCAATACAGAGATGAAAGCCAAGAGGTCAGATCAATAGCTAAGAGCTAAAAACCTTACCCTTCGCTGTTGCTGTTGTTGTACCACTCCAAAAGAGAACTACTTCCTGTGTCTGTCTTTTTTTTTATAGAGTTTCTGTTCTGCCTTCTCATTGGTTGTAAACCTGACCACATGAACTCCTAGTCACTTCAGGTCTGTACAGACCTCCAGGTCTTCTATTGTTGGTATTGAGATTAAAGGCGTGTGTCTTCAATGCTGGCTGTATCCTTGAACACACAGAGATCTACCTAGCTCTGCCTACCAAGTGCTGGGATTAAAGGTGTGTGCCACCACCGCCCAGCTTTCACTATGGCTTGCTAATAGCTCTGACCCCCGGGCAACTTTATTTATTAACATACAAATCACATTTCAGTACAAATAAAATATCACTGTAGTTCATTCTGTAATGTGCTGCTGGTCAGGTTCAAGGCCTCTGATTCTGGCACATTATTAATGTTAGACTCCAAGGGAAACACCTCAGACATTCTGCTGTTGCCCCAAGTCATGAAGACCATGTGGCCATGGCTCTACAGGACAAGTCCCTTCATGCACTCTGGCATATTAGATAGGGTCAGATGTTGGGGTGTTCCATATCAAAGCCCTGGATGTATACCTATGTGGCTGCTGAGTTGGTCAGTACTGGCCAACTCTCCCACTTCCTTGGTGAGGGGTGGAGACGTCTTTCCTAAGTGAGGGGTGCCAACTCTTGTATTAGGGGAAGGTCCAGCATTCCCATTCTGTGTCCATTATCCCAGGGCTACAAGAGGACAGGGTCAGCTCCAGGATGCTCTTATACTTCAACTCATGGTTCAACACATGATTCACATGAGGCACTATAGTAATATGGGCAGTAGGCATCAACCCACACCTCAGCTTTGGCAGGACCACATATCCAGTCATAGCTATCAAATTTTAAAATTTAAGATGAAAAAAAATTCTAAGTATGTATGAGTGTGTGCACTCTTGCATGTACTTTACATGAAAGCTGCATAACACATGATTGAAAATGAATAATCAACATCAGTGTTGCCATGGATGTATTGAAGTACTGAAATGCATATGCATTGCTACTCTTCTGACATAAATTACATGACACTAATATGACACTGATTCTGATTATTAAATTTGATGGTATTTTCCTCAATTTGAATGAGTTCCTGTCTAATCATAGAAAAATATCTCAAAACTACTATAAAACTAGATTGTTTTCAATCATTACATAGTCCTATAAATTTAGCAAATTTTAAAAACCAGAATGAGCACAATTTAACATAAACAACACAATCTTTTAAAAGTTCCAAACAACTACAAATTATCATTTTTGAATCAATGCTATAATCAAATGCTTACTGCTGCAATCAATGCTGATTGTTTTACTGTGATCAACAACTGTTCATTGTAATCACGTGACGCCTTCACTAGTCTACTCCGCATTTGGCAGGTTATTCAAAATGAGGTAATTGTTGTTTGCTAATGCATTGCCAGAGAAAATGAATATTTTTAGAGAATAATACCTGGCATAGGTAACATTTTATAAAAATCATATAAGAGTTTGTGATTCTCTTCTCAGATGAAATTTCCATAGATTCTTTCTGTTAAATTCCTAACTGTGTGTTCAAAAGGACCTCCAAAACCTCAGTATGTGTAGTACGTGTCCTCTGCTTGGAGTCAAGAGAGTGAAAGGCAATATATCTTCTTCTCTGCCATTTACTCAGAGATTAATTCCATTAAATGTCTGGCTTCATAGTATTCTAAAGTATACATGGAGAATGTTTTTGTTATTTTATTATTTTTTTCTTATTTCATTTTTATCTATTGATAGATATTTAAGTTATTTCCATTTCTTAACTATTATGACTAGAGCAGCAATGAATATGACTGAGCAAGTATCTATGGAATAGGATGTTGAATCATTTAAGCCCAAGCCAAAGAGTAGCATAGAAGGGTATATTTATTTTTGGCTTTTTTGAGAAACAACAGCACTGAGTTTTAGAGTGGCTACACAGGTTTGCAGTCACATTAACAGTGAGTGAAGGGTCTATTTTCCTCATGTCCCCTCAGCATTTGTTGTAGTTTGTTTGGTTGACCTTAGACATTTTTGATTAGGGCATAATGAAATCTTCAGGTGTTTTTATTTGTGTTTCCCTCATTGCCAGAGAAAATGAATATTTTTAGAGATATATTTTAGCCATTTTTTTCTTCTTTTGAGAACTGTGTTCAGGTTCATGGACCATTATTTTGAATGTGTATTTTTATTTTATTTTATTTTATTTTGATTCTTTGTTCATAATTCTGATCATCCCAGCCACTAGAGATAATAATATTTACCAGTCAGATGGAAAAAATCTTTTGTAAAATCAGAAAATGGCATGGGGACATGGTAAAAGCTAGCCAATTATATTCATAACAGTTACACATAATAAAATTATGGAAAATACCAATCATTACAGACATTTCTTAAGATTAGTATGTTTTAAAGCTGCAATTACAAGGTTATTGCTACTAACAGTTGGCAGGTCACTTTATAATACTCATTAAATTTATGCTTACATTACTACTTCAATAGTATGTTTCATTTTAAACTATATTTGTAAATTTAATGAGTATTGATAAAAATAAACCATAACCAGCACATGTATTGACATGAAAACTGATGCAATTAATATCTTTGAGTAATTAGGGGGAAAAACTTCATTTAGAGCAAATTAGTAGTTAAAGATAAATCTGGTTTTAGCAACTGCATTATCTTTTTTCTTTCAAAATTTTAGACAGATTGTTCCTACGACATTGTGCTCAAAATTTTCAATATATACTATGACTAATTCTCTACCTTTGAGGAATCAAAAAGAAACTATGGTGTTATTAATTGCATTGAGAACATTTATTACTTGACATTAACTTAAGTGTGAATAAGAGAGGACAATGGCAATTTGGAAATTATATGACTATAATTTCAATGTATTTTGATGATGTAGTTCTTGTTTTCCCAATTTTTTGTAAGATAAGTATGAATAAAATCATAATTGACATTGTATGCAAATAAATGTATGTGGATACAAATTATAGATTCTTGCAAGTCAGAATTTTTAGCAAAGAACTATGTAATACTAATAAGTGAAAGAGATTACATAGAACCAAAAGTGACATTTCAAGTTGATGATCTGTTTGAACTGGTGATGATTCATTTTTATAATCTATAGAAATAGTTGTGTTTATAAAGGGGCCAAGATATGTTAAATTCTCATGGTTGTAATTGTTTTTCATTTAAAGACTTCCAATGGCTATAATGGGAATTTATTTATGTTCTGTGTAGGCTCCAATTAGTAATGAAGGACTTAGTGAACTATCAGAATAGTCTTATTTATTCCAATAATGCAACATTTGGATAGAATTCTAAGATGTCGCTAGGTAAAATGTTCTCATTATCGTAATCATACCTAATACCAAGTTTTCACATGTTTTGAATTGAGCACCACCTTGCTTTGTTTTGAGGAAATATAGTACAGTGTTAAATCGCCAATGAGATGTATCTTTTCTTCATGAAAGGAAAATTTAAACTTCACTCCTATGATTCCAATTCATGTACAGATATTAATTTCTAATTTTTTCCTGAAGTTTTCCTAGTGTCAAAATGTGTCTGTCATGATGTTGAAAATGTTTCTAGAGAGCAATTCAACAGGCAAAAAAAAAAAATCTGTAATCTCAATGATTTCACACATGCATGCTTATTTTTAATCCATGCATATTGTTTGTTCCTATTGTATGCAAAGATAGGCTTGAGGACATGTAGAGTGATAATCTATGTCCATTCAAGTAACAGAATAGTGAGCCAGATTGATGTAACGTGTTCAAATGTCATTGATCAAAGATACCTGCATTTTCTTTAGGGAACAGCAGAAGATGCCAACTGATCCCATGCCCGGGAAAGGGACAACGTGTGTTTACACTTCTCTCTGAATAGGCCTTAGTCTCCAGAGACAATCTCCTTTCCTAGAGTGTTCTTTATCATCTCTTCCCAGGATTGTCCCAGTAGCTTTGTTTGATTTGTCAGAAAAGCATTACAGACTGTACAAGAGGTCACATATCATTACAGTTCCAATAACATTTCTAAGTAGAAACAAGAGACCAATTGGATATTATCAACTTCTGTTTTTCTTCATAAGCTAAAAATATTGGACATACAATTATGTCATATTTTATCTGACTCTTCAAGAGAAAATATGAAGAGGGACAGAGCAAGAGAATCTTAATTAATGCTCTGGGAATTAAGAAAATAATTTCTTGTAAATTACTTGAATACTTAGTTGATCTGTATTTAGTGGTATCTACACTATGCTTTTTGTCTTTTTTTTCTGATAGGTGACATTGAGAAAAATAATAATGGTCAAAGATAAAAAAGTGTTTTATCCAAAGGTAAATGATAAAAGGTGAATTGAGACTGTCAGCTTATTGGACTTGGTAAACAGATAATCAAAACCATCGAGAAATGAAGCATACTCCATAAGGGTATCCATGGACATAAGCTTTTCATTTCAGTGTGTAAGGCATGTGAATCTAAGAGGAGTCAAATCACAACAAATAAGTTAGATGAGAAAAATCCATATCAAACAACAGTCATGAAATGAGCTGAGTTAAAAGAACTACTATGTGCTTGCATTATATACAGTAAGAGATATTTTACAGCATTTTAACTTCATCTCTCTCATACAGATTTGTATCTCAGTATAATTCTCAAGTCCATGAGGCTAGCGATTTACTTTACTTGGATTAAATATACCATTTTAGATGATAATCAAAACACAAACATCTTACATGGTTATGGGCTACCATATGATGTTTTTATTCAAGAATACATATAAATAACATATCTAAATCAGTATACATATTTTAAGCTCCTGAAATATTGATCATCCCATTATGAAGAAAACTGAAAAATTCTTTCCTTAGCTTCTTGCATTAACTAGTGACATTGCATTAAGTGAATGATATCTCTATCAATAGTGCCAATTGCTCAACCTTTCCTGTGACTTCCCTTCTGTTTCCCATGTCTTTTGCCAGAATTCCTTTCTTAATGTATAAGCCAGCAAAATTTTTAGATTCTTCTCATGAATCAGATCACATGATTATTTTCTTCTTCTGTCTGGTGTAGTTTACCTAATTTTTATTATTTTCAATCCCAATTGTCACAAATTACAGAACTTCATTTATTATAGCTGAATATAAGACTACATGTTTTTAACTGGAAAGACACTGTTATTTAAATACATCCTTTAATGAGTAAGCATAATTCCAAATTATTGTTTAACAAATAACTTCACAGACCTGTATTACTTAAATTGTTGACATACTGACAATAATACAATATATATTTCATGTATATTTATCTCATTTTAAAATATTTGAATGCATATTTCTATGCATTATACTATAAATGTAATATGAAAACATTTCAGGCAGATTTTTATTAAAGAGGATTTTATAATACTATAAATTATATACTATAATTATAAAATATATATTATTATACTGACATTAACTCAAGCTTAGATGGGTAAAAAAGAGGTGTGTGTGTGTGTGTGTGTGTGTGTGTGTGTGTGTGTGTGTGTGTG
>CABHPR010123425.1:7876-42072 GCA_902168415.1 Peromyscus melanophrys
CCTCTCTCTCTCTCTCTCTCTCTCTCTCTGTGTGTGTGTGTGTGTGTGTGTGTGTGTGTGTGTGTGTATGTGGTTTTCTTTATCTATTCATCTGGTGATGCTCACTAAGTCTGATTCTGTAACATCTGTTTTGGACAGTACTGTGACAAACATGATGTACAGGTATCTCTGTAGAACATTGATTCGATTCCTTTGGGAATGTTCCCAGAGGTGGCACAGCTGCACTGTAGAGTAATAGTCTATATTCAGACTTTTGAGGGACTTATATAATTATTCCCTAGCGGCAGAGCTAGTTTACATTCTTGCCAGCACTGTGGAAGTGTTCGCTTTCCCTGCATCCTCTCCAGTATTAGTGATTATTTGTTTCCTTTATTAAAGCTCTTCTGGCTGTAGTGTAGTGGGATTTTTATGCAGTTTTAATTTGCATTTCCCTGATACCTGGGGTTGGACATATTTTTAATATGTCTCTGACAATTTTTGTGTCGTGTTCTGAGAACTGTCTGTTGATTCACCCCCTTAGCGATGAGTTGTTTAGGTTTATGCTTTTTAGATTATATAGTCTCCCAACATAAAGCCATCTCTTTGTTCAATGGTATCCTTGGCTGTATAGAAGTCACTTAACTTTATGAAATATCATTTGTGAATTCTTGCTGTTATTTCATGAACAAATGGAGTAACAGAAAATTCTTGTCTATGCTTATATTGTGAAGTGTTTCCTTAACAGTATTTAATAATTTCAGGTCTTACATTAATGACACTAATTAATTTTGAGTTGATATGTACAGGGTGGGATTAGTGAGCTAATTTCATTATTGTACATGTGGATATCCATGTACAACATGATCTGTCAGCATCATTTGTTGAATAGTTTGTCATTTCTTCACCATAAGTTTTTGCTAATTTAGTAAAAAGTCCGGTGGACATAGATGTGCAGGCTTAATTCTGTTTATCATTATTATTATTATTATCATTATTATTGTTATTATTATTAGTATTATAGTCCACTGGCCTGTATGTTTCTTCTTGTACCACTGCCATACTGGTTTTGTTATCCTATCTCTGTAGTATAATTTGAAATTAGGTACTGTGATACCTCACTCTTACTCTTTTTACTCAGGACTGATTTGGTTATTGAGGTGCTTGTTGTAGAATATTAGTTGAAGATGTGTTAAATTCCTTTATGCTGTGGAACATTGGTTTAATGATGCAAAGATGTGTTGCATTCTTTTATGTTGCACTTGTTTAACTCTGTAAAGCTGTGTTACTTTGCGTGTCTAAAATACTTGATGGTCTAATAAAGAACTGAACAGTCAATAGCTAGGCAGAAGAAAGGATAGGTGGGGGTGCCAGATAGAGAGAATAAACAGAGGAGAAAAGATCAAGGAATGAGAGAAGGAGGAGAGAGGACACTAGGGGACAGCCACCCAGCTACACAGTAAGCCACAAATAAGAGGTACAGAAAGGTACACAAAATAAAGAAAGATAAAAGCCCAGAGGCAAAAGGTAAATAGGATAATTTAAGTTAAGAAAAGCTGGCTAGAAATAATCCAAGCTAAGGCTGGACATTCATAAGAAAGAATAAGACTCCATGTATTTATTTGAGAGCTGGGTGGTGGTCCCCCAAAGAGTCAAGAGTTAAAAAAACAAAAACTACAGGGGCTTACGTGCTTCCATATGGCTTTTAGAATTTTATCTATATCAATGAAAAATATCTTTGGAATTTTGATAGGAATTGCATTGAATCTCTTGGTCTTTTTTCATGATATTAATCCTGCCAATTTATGAACATGGGAGGTCTTCCTGTCGTCTAGGTCCTTCTTCAGTTTCTTCCTTCATTGTATTCAACTTTTCATTGTAGACATATATCATTTAGTTATGACTATTTCTTGATATTTTTTCTAAGACTATTATGTGTTAGATAATATTACTGATTTCTTTCTTAGCTCATTTGTTACTGGTTTCCTGGAAAACTACTGATTTTGGATCCTAATACAATGCTGAAACAATATCAGTTCTCTGAGTTTTCTGATAGAACACTGAAGGAATGAAGTCTAAAATCACATCATTTATACATAGGGTCATGTAACTTCTTCATTCCCCATTCATATACCTTTCAGTTTTTAATTTAATTTTTATTTTTAGTTGTGTATATGTGTGAGTGTTTATATGTGGGCTTGTGCACTTGAATGCAGATGTTTGATAAGGCCAGAAGAGAGGGCTGGATCCATGGAGTTAGAGTTACAGTTGATTGTGAGTCTCCCAATCAGGGTTTTGGAAACAGAACTCAGATATTCTGGGAAAGCAGCAAGTTCTCTTCACCACTGAGCCATCTCTCTAGCTCTCTTTTTAGTTCTTATTCTTTTTGTTTCACTCTAGCCAACACAACACACTGTATTGAATTATAGAGGAGTGAATAGAAGTCCTTGATTTCTATTTCCCTGAGTTTAGAACAAATTTGCCTAGCTTTTCTCCATTTAGTGTAGGGGTGAGTAAAGGATGTGTTTACTTTGTTAATCTTTGTACATTGCTAAATTCTACAGGGCTTTGGTCATGGGGGATGTTAAAGGTTGACAAACATTGTTTTCTTCATCTTTTCAGATGATCATGTGATGTTTATCTTTATATCATGCCACTGTTCAGGTTCAGTTGTGAGAAGAGAACTTTCCCACTTCCTTTAGGCCTAAGTTCTGAGTGTCCTTCTACTCAGTCATGATTTCTTTGATGACTGAGTTTTGCATTTTGTTTTGCTTCTTCCCACTTTAGTCTGTGTCCCTCTCTCTGCTGAATGGATTTTGTCTCTTGTATCACATCCCACTCACAATTCTGATCTCCAGAAAATCTGATACTGAAATCATAGTGAATCTTTTCTGAAGTTCTGTACTTGTATTAGCTCGTAGTTCCAGTCTTCTGCAATAACATTAACATGGCACTTACAGCTAAACCCTCCTTATCTTCCATCATCAACTCTCCCTATCCATTCCCCAGTCAAAGAAGTTTTTCCTTCCTACTGAAATTATATAGTCTCTCTGCTGTCACCCACATTGAAACTGGCTTCTCTCCAACTACCCTAGATCTATTCTTTGGAGATTCCAGCAGCCTCAGTAGAATTCAGAAGTAGGGTTTTATCCACCATATTCTCATCCTAGGTCTTGATTCTTATAACTTGCCTTCCTCTTGCTGCCTTAGCCAAACCTGACTCTATTCTCAACAGGCAACCATGGGGATCTTACTCTGGTGCAGTTCATATCTTCCCTGTCAAATCTCAGCTCCTGAAGTGGCTTTCCATCTAACTCGAAGCAGAAAGAAAGAGCATACAGAAGCCTAGAGGGGTCTACACAAGTAGCCTCCACCTCTTATTCTCCTATCCTCTAGTAACACTTGCCTCCTTGGTGTTTCATTTTGTATTGGATAAACTTTTCCTATCTCCTTGCTGCTTTCCTACACAGTTGTCCGGGATACTTCTTCTTTTCCTCCTTCCAGATCTTTATTTCTACCACATCAACAGTGGGGTCTCCTTGGCAATCTTTTACAACTGGGATCTTCTACCTCCTTAATTCCCTTACTTAAGAACTTCCCTTACAGTGTGAATATATATTATTGAATGTCAATTATTTTTCCAACTATAGGAAAATGTGTCTGAAATGTGAATAATGATACAATTTTCATCGTTTAATCATTAAAATAGCCATTACTTATTTATTGAATATTTAGAATATGTCATGGTCGAGACTACGAGTTTCATATATATATTTCCTTTGATCCTTATTACAATCCATATCTGTAAAATTGTTCTTACACTGAAGCAAGAAACAATTATTTACCACAAAAGACAGAGTTTTTGATACAAACGTTTTATTTTTTGTAAATTTGTATGTGTGTGTGTGTGTTTATATGTATGTGTTTGTGCATGTATGTGCTGTGCATGTGAAAGTTAGAGGCTAACATTGAACTTCTTCCTTGATTGTTTTCTACCTTATCTTTTTTTTTTTCTTTCCAGACAGGGTCTCACTGTGTAGCTCTGGCTGTCCTGGAACTCAGTCTGTAGACCAGGCTGGTCTTAAACTCACAGAGATCCTCCTGCCCCTGCCTTCTTCGCACTAGGATTAAAGCTGTGCATCACCACCACACCTAGCTGGCCTTATCTTTTGAGGCAGGCTCTGTCACTATACTTGGAGCTCTCAGATTGGTTGGACAGGCTTGCCAGTGGGATCTGGAGATCCCTGTGTCTACTCTGTAGGATTACAGATATGTATAAATATGTTTTCCTTTTGTAGTTGTCAGCAATCTGCTCTCAGTTACCCATGCTTACACAGCAGGCATTTTACTGACTGAGCCTTTTCCCCAGCCCGATCCTCCCAGGGCATTTTATTACTACTGCATCCATGTTTGTCATAGGTCTTGTCTCTGCCTTTTGAGTGAATCACATCCCACCCCATGCAATGATAGACAGAGACATTTGTGCACCAATATTATTTCTTTACCCTATATATTATAGAGGACAAAACCTGGCTTCATTATCTTTGAATATATAATACTTTAAATCTACAGTAGGATTTCGCACATGGAAGGAACTCATTAAATGATGGATTACAAACTATGAAGACAAATGTGTGACAGTTTGGTAACTGGAATTAAAATAGCATTTTCGCATTTTAGAGGGCTGCTTGTAGGAGAGTAGGATGGCTTTCCAATTTCCACTCTCCTCCTCTCAATTCATCTCTAGACTCCATTGCTTGCTTGGAGTTAGAGACAATATTTCTCAGAATGATGCCAAGTTTACCTTCTTCCAAATGTTTGTAGTGTGCATTTTCTGAATCATTCTCAAAATAGAAGGCACTGATGTCAACAAATCTATAATTATGTAGATTAAGAATTTCATAATTAATTTATGGCAAAATCCTTGTGTATGTTTATACAAAAAGATAATATAAACCCTTTCCAGTTAACTTATAATTCTAGTTACTAATAATAGAGTGGTTGTCTGTTTCAAAACACAAACTTTCTTTATATTTTATCAATTAGGGAAACAGAGTTTCTAGACATTATTTTTTTGCATAAATGTAGAGAGAGCCATCATACTCCCTCTGATCAGTTTCCCATTGTATATTACACAGTAGTTTGTAACACATCCACCCCACACCCCACCTTGGGCAGCTTTGAGTTTATATAGATCTTAAAAACTCCTAAAAGGACACAACTAAAAATTTAATGTGCAATTCAGCAAAGTCTTTTTGAATTTTGCATTAGATTTCCCTTTAGCCTTGGGTAAAGCCATAAAAAAATGACCTGCTTAGAAATGTAATCATCATGCAGGAACCTTTCTAAAGTCAGCATCAAATAGAATAAAATATATTTTATTAATGATACAATTCACAAAATTACTGGTCCTGCCACTCTCTTCCCTCCGGGGACCCCTCCCCTGTCCCTGGTTGCATGTGCATCAGTTATTGGTGTTTGGTCTTTGTAATTTAACCTTCTGATTGCCTTGAATGCCTAATGAATGAGACTGAGTTAAAGGGATGTGTTGACTTCTTTGGAAAATGGACCAGTGAGATCCTGTCAAGAGGAGGAGTCAAAGGATGGCTCCTTCCTGGCTGCAGAACCAGAATCAAGAGTAGAGCATGCTTTACCAATTTTTACTTCTGAAGTTATGGTTTCTAAAGAGTCAGGGCCTTCCCCTGATCATCAAGACTAGGAGTCTGGATGTTTACCTGGATCAGCGGTTTTGGTTTTTTTGTTTTTGTTTGTGTTTTTTTACTGAAAGAAATATCACCCTTTATTTGTCACCATGTATCCTTTGGTCACATTATATTCTAATTGATCTTCCCCTCCTGTCCTTACCTGGCAGGTTTATCATCATTTGAAAACCCTATTAGGTTATCCTCAAAATTTCAAACTTGTTCTTTAACTAGTACATTATACATAATAAGCACATGTATCAATAGGGCACTATGTAGTATTCAATGTGTGTATTTTGCATGTTTAAACATGTTAAACACACCTATCTCCTTAAACACTCAACATGTATTTGTCATGAAAACTTTTAAAACCTTTCCTTGAAGCTTTTTGATGAAATAACGTCTGGGTATTTGTTGTTGGTTGTTCCTTGTGGCTTTAGAATCTTTTCTAAACAATCTTTGCCAATTTCAACGACTTGATGTATATTCCCTGTGTTATATTTTGTAGTATCAGGTTTAAGTCTTTAACATAGTTTTGAGTTTATCATTGTGAATGGTGTGAGAGAAGTCTTGTTTCATTCTTCCAATGTAGATACCTGATTTCCCCAGCATCACTTAGAACACATAGCCCTTCCTTCCATGCATGTTCTTCCATGAGCCTTCTTGAAACACACTTTGCTGTAGATGTATGTGTTTACATAGAGGTCCTATGTTCTGAACATTGGTCTATGAATCTATTTTATGCCAATACCAGCTGGTTTTGTTGACTCCAATGAATATAAAGTTTCCTGCCTAATTCTTTTTGCTGAAGATTGCTTTTGATTCTTTGGAGTTGGGGGTCTTTTTTTTCTTTCTTTTTTTTTGTGTGTGTGTCTGTGGTTCCATATAAATTTTATGATTGCTTTTCTAGTTTTGAGAAGATTATCATTGGTAGTTTGGTGGAGATGACACTGAATCTGTAAATGCTTTGGTATGCATAGATATTTAAATTTTACTCTCTCATATATTACAATCTGACTTCAATTTCCCCTCCCACTCTCCCACACCACTTTTCCTCTCCCCTAGATCCACTCCTCCTCCTTTCCCTTCAGGAAAGGGCAGTCCTCTCTGGGATATCAACTAAACATGGCATATCAAGTTGCACCTCCTCTCCTATTAAGGCTGTATGAAGCAACCCGATAAGAGGAAAGGGTCCCAAAAGCAGGTAACAGAGTCAGAGACAGCCACAGATCCCACTGTCAAGAGCCTCACAAGATGACCAAGTTACACAACTGTAACATATATGTAGAAGGCAATGTACAATACAGCCTCCCTGATTGTTGTTTCAGAGCCCCTATGAGCCCAGGTTAGTTGATTCTGTGGGTTTTCTTGTGGTGCCCTCAACCCCATTCTCTCCTACAATACTTCTTCCCCCTCTTCCACAGGTGGGAGCCCACAACTGACTCAGTTTCCCAGTTTGAATCTGAAGTCTATTCTGAGTCAATAGAGTTCAAGCTTGCTTGCTCCAGGGCTGTGAGGAAGTTCTGATTAGCCCACAGGAAGGAACACACTGTCTAGTTAGACACAGGCTGCCAGTCAGAGGTACATTGAGATAGAAAATGAAACTGCCTGCTCCTTGACAAAAGGCAGGATATAGTGGTTGAATTCCCATGCTATGCACTGTTCTACCTCTGTCCTTCAAAACTGTATATAAGCTGGCTGTGAAATAAACTTGGGACTATCCAGCATTGACTGGCAGACCTCTCAATTCTTTTCTGTCTTCTTCATTGTCTCTTCAATCCACATGCCTCTACCCAACTACCCAGCTGACGGTCAGCAGGCTCTGACACACAGGATTCCTTGAGCTCTGTCTAATGTTTGGCTGTGTGTCTTTGCATCTGTTTCCATCAGTTGCTGGGTGAAGGTTCTCTGATGACAGTTGGGCTAGGCGCCAATCTATGAGTATAGCAGAATATCATTAGGTATCGTTACATTACACTGACTTTTTTTTCTTTTTTGCCAGTTGTGTTTGTTCTATCCTAGGTGTGTGGGCTATCCTGCCTTTGGGTCCTGGCTCTCAGGGGTGAGCTCCCTCTCATGGTATGGGTCTCAAGCTGTGCTAGTTATTGGTTAGTCCCACAATTTTGTGCCACCTTTATTCCAGCACATTTTGTAGGCAGGACAAATTGTAGGTTGAAGGTTTTGTGACTGATTGGCTTCCCAATCCCTTCACTGTAAGTCTTGCCTGGTTACAGGAGATGGCAGGTTCAGGCTCTGTATCCCCCTTTGCTGGGAGTCTTAGCTATGGTCACCCTCATAGATTGGTGGGAGTTTCTAGCTCATTCCAGAGATGTCCTCAGATTCCAGTATTTTAAAGGAATTATTTTGTGTTTCTTATATATAAAATTGGGTCACCTGCAATTAGTGACAATTTGAATCTTTTTCCAATTTGGATGCCTTATATTTCTTCTTTTTGCCTAATTGCTCTTTCCAAGACTTCCAGAGCTATGTTGAATAAAAGTTATGAGAATGGGCATCCTCATGCTGTTCCATATCATAGTTTTCTGCTTTGATCTGTGCAGTATAACATTAGCCTTAGTTTACTATGTGTTCTATGCAATATAATATTAGCTTTAGTTTACTATATGTGGCCTTTATTATGTTGAGATATGTTCCTTATATGTCCGATTTGTTCTTGGTTAAGAATTTTATCATAAAGGGATATAAAATTTATTGAAGGTCTTTTTTGTGTGAATTGTGATGATCATATTTGTTCTTCCTTCTGTTGATATGGCATATTATGCTTACTGATCGGCATATATTGAATGATCCTTGCATCGTTGGGATAAATCCTGCTTATTCATAGGCTGTTGGGTTTCAGGTTCTAATGCCACTTGAGGACTTTGAATCTATGTTTATGAAGCATAATTTCTTATAGTTTTCTCTTTTCATTGTATCTTTATTTCAGATAGCTATCATGGTAATGCTTACTTTACAGAATATGATTCAAAGATCACATCCTGTTCTACTTTTAAAAATAACTTCAGAAAACTGGTGATAGTTCCTCTTTAAATGTTTTGTAGAAGTAAACAGCTAATTTATTTAGATTTGGGATTTCTAAAAATGGGATGTGTGATAGTTTTTATCAACTTAATTGGATTTAGGAAAGCCTATATCAGCAAAGTACACCTCTAGGTGTGTCTGTGATGGCATTTCCATATCACAGAAGATAAAATAAACTGAGTAGATCTTCTGTGAATATGGATGACACCATCCAAAGAGCCAGGATGAAACACATGGTGAAAAAGAACAAAGGTAAACACATAATTTCTTTACCTCATGCCCACCATAATGTGAATTATTATATTTCATCATGACTCCTGAAAGATATGTTGAAATCTTTGAGATACGAGCCAAAAAAACCCAAATAAACAACAAACAAACAAACCCAACAAGTTTCTTTCTTTAAGTTATTCATACCAGAGAGTTTGTTGTGACGAGGAAAATCTGACTGGTACAAGTTTAATTATGGACTTAGAATCATTAATTGTTAGTGGCCTGTTGTATCTCCCGCTTCTTGTTGAGTGTTGATAGTATATACTGACTAGGAACTTATCTGTTTTTTATTTTCTGGATTATCAAATTAGTGGGCATCTAGCTGTTCACAATTATTTTCAATTGATTGCCATAATTCGCTTCTTATTACCGCTTTTGCTGTATTGTATAATATTTCTTTGCACTTCTATTTAAAATGTATTTTATCTAATATATATATATATACATATATATATATATATATGGGCTGTCTTGCTTTATTATGGTTATCATATGCATGGGCTGTCTAATTGTATCACTTTATTTTGGACCCACATGCATCTTAAGAGACAATGTGCATTTTGTGTAAGCAATATGTAGTTGGGTAGAGTTTTGTTACCCACTCAGTTACGTTATATCTTTGAATTTCAGAATTAAATCTATTAATAGCTGTTGATGAATACAGCCTTATAATTGTTCTTTCTCCCTTCCTTTCCTTCTTTTTCCTTCTCTATTGTGTTCCTTTGTGATTAAACTAATTATTTAATAGTTTGTTTTGATTCTTTGACTAATTTTTTTTCATTTGTTTTACTTTTTGCTTTGTAGTTAACATGAGTCTTGCAAATGAATCTTTTTCTTATAAAAAGGTATTTTGGAATGATGGCCATAAAGATAAGAACAGAAGAACACAAAAGAACAAGAAAGTATCATCAGACGATTATCTAATGTACTGATTTGTCTCCACACCTTGAATTTTTAATAACAAAAATATAAATGCCTTATGTACCATGGTTACAAAATTAGAGCATTTGGTGTTTGCTTGTATAATCACCTTTACAAGTGAGTTTTTTACTTTCCTGCATTTTCTTCTCACTGGTGTCTTTTCCTTTAGTTTGAAGAATTTCTTTCTATATTTCTCATTCCTGGCCTGGCAGGTTGCAGTGAGAGAAAGGGAAATTTGGCAACATTTCTTCCTCTTTTTAAAATATGACTTCCCATTTTATTTTATTATATAAACATGAACACTACCAGCCTTCTGGTATCCCATCTGATTCCCTAGTTCCTTTTAAGGTATTTTGGTCCATGAGCGGCTATACAACTAACATGTCTGTGAGCAGATGATCATCAGAAGATTTTAGCCACCATCTTCCTTTGACTCCTCTTCCTCAAATGCATCTCAAATAAAAAGGAAGTGTATCTCCTTGTGAAAAGAGGTCCTAAAGCATGAGATTCATCATGAACCCAGAACCTCACCTTTATAAACCTCTCAGAAAGGTGCTATGCCCTTTTAAAAGAGGCATAGGGAAAAAATTCTTTTGGTCAATATTTATCATTTCATTAACCATATTATTATTTCCCTATTTTAATGTGGAATTAATAAAACATTGAATGTTTACAGAGTATTTATTAGAATTTATGTATTTTGGTTACTATTTTAAATCCACCAGAAACCAAGATTGTTTTAGGTGCTCCATAACCTCTACTAGCCATGTGAGATCTAAAATACATTGATATCAAATGTTGTTTAATATTTTTACCTTGATGATAACAAAATATATCAATATGTGTCAATTAATTTTTTTCATTGGAAACAATGTGTAGGTCAAATGGTATGTTGTTTGTCCTGAGATTGAATTTTTACTGATTAATTAGGCTCATTCAGAAAAAAAGCATTATTTGATCTCTCAAATATACTTAATTCCCAATGAGATTTAGTCTCTACTTCAAAGGGTAAGAAGCAGTAAGAAGATGAATTCATTTTTAGTTATTTTAGAGGGGAAATACTCTGTATGTCTTTAACAGAGAGGAAGTGTGTATGTGGGGGGACCTCACAGGGTCATTGTTGCAGAAAAGTAATACTTACATATTGGGACAAATGATTTCCATCAATTATATCCTACTGAAAATCTGCTTTGAAGATACAGACTCTAAACATGACCAAACTATCTGAAATCCATCTGCTCTACGATACATACTTCATAAGATGTCTATGCTATGATATAATTGTACTTGATTTGGGAGCAGGAGATTGTTTCCAACTGTTGCTTCGCTTTAATCCTCTCAATATGGTATTTTAACCCCGTTTACTTATTTTAAGTGCCTTGTATTAAGAGGACATAGCTGGACTGAATCATGTACTTGTGCTGTGTAATAATTAAGCAGCCTCTGTGTAAATCATTCCAGCTGGCCCCCAAACCATTCTGGAATATTTTATTTTGGCAAGAGAAAAATTAAACAGATGTTATGAGGCATAATACAGGTAGGATAGAATGATTTCTTTTCTGCCCTATGATAGTATAACTTCTAATGGACTTTTAACCAAAGTATTTAATCTCTAATAACTAGATTATAAATTCAGTAAATATTTATTGGATAAATCTTTTCATAAGGAGAAAATAAGAAAATGAACATAGGAGATCACCCCATGACTATATTTTAACATTTTTGATGATAATATTTGGTAAATACATGCTACAAACTCCATGTAGTACTAAAAATTATTAAGAATACAATTATGTTTACTTCATAATCATATCTACATGCACTTGTGCTTTATAATGGAGAATAATAAAATATAGTCCTATATCAGTTATTATTTTGTCATATTTGCTGAATTTGTTATGCTAATAAATATCCCTTCATCATACCAAACAGTACAGTTTCAAAGTGTAAAGGTGAGCATAGGCCATTAGTTGTGAGGGCTCACTTGAGGTGCTTTCTGAAGAGATGGAGATGGGAGGGATAGGGTATCTAAAGAATACAGAGCAAAGTTTCAGGAAATCCCATCTCCCAGTTCTAATCTCAGAAATCATCAAGTACTTTAGAAAGTATATGAAACCAGCTGCTGCTACACAAACATGCATACACACCCGTGCTCATATGCTTAAACTCACATATTTGTTTGTATAGGGGATGGCTGAAGGCAAATGAAATGGAAAATGTTCAACTCTTTGAAGAAGGGAACCACAGTAAGTGACAGCTAAACTACGTAGTTTTTCACCTAAGCATATTGCTTACTCGGCAGTGTAAGCAATTGCTCTACAACTAAACCCTAAAGCTGATGCCTTTAGTATTATTTCCATGGGCTATGAGAGAACTGATTTTAGAGCTGCCAGAGAGGCTGAAAATTGAGTATGGGGATCCCAGAGAAAGTGGATCTACAGATCGGTGAATCTCCAAATTTTATCTAACTCCCCTCAAATATTTGCTTGACCTTTAAAGGTGTGATTTTATGTGTGAGGCTCACAGGAGCTCAGCAGCAGGAAAGCTGAGATTTTCCTGCTGATATCCTCTGCGGAACCCTTGTCATCTTGCAGGGCTTTGATAAAGATCTTCTAGTTTTACAGCTCCCTACTAGAGGTATGACTTAAGAGGGAACATTATATTACAGGGCTTAGAATATACCTAAGATGAAATGCAAAGTTGAAATAGATCCCCCATCCAAGATATAAGCCAAGCTTCTAGAAGCAGGTGATATGCCAGTAATTTCACCGTCTGCTAGAATAAATTTTACTGCTGTTTAGAGAGTGATGGGCAAACACAAAGTTTCTGCAGAGTATTTTTTCCAAAGTTGAGTATAAAATTACATTTTGACTTATTGTTTTGAGCCATGATCAAGAGAAAAAATAATTAGTAAGAAATTTTCTTGAGGCAACCTATATAATGACATTAGATTATAGGTATTTAAAAGCAATAACAGGTTGATTTCTCTACATTCTATAATTCTACTATAGGGTATTTTCACCAATAGGGTACCATCAAGTTCTGGATGGATACCAAGAGCACTGGCAATAGCCTGTAATCTTGGAGGTCTAACTGGCCAACAACTCCAAAAGAAGTAATATACTCAGGACATTTGTCTTTTTATTTGTTACCTTGTGGTGTCTAGAAGAGGCATTCACCATCCCATTGTTAAATGGTAACTCCATTTAAACAGTACATACAGACACAGACAGACAGACAGACACACACGTACATATACTTTAAATATATTTAAATATAAATGTAAAAATATATTTACATATACATAATAAATATATATGTAAATATATATTTTAAAAAGCTTATACAGTAGTAATCAACATGGATACTAAGTTATAGAGGCCTTTGAGTATATATTTGAAAATGTGATAGATATATTTCTAGGTTTGTGAGGAGCCTCTACACTAATTTTCATAGTGGCTGCACCAATTTGCACTACCACCAGCCCTGTGAATAAATGTTCCTCTTCCCCTATATCAATGCTAACATTTGTCAGTTTTTAAAAATCTTCTTACTTGGGTAATATACAATCTTAAGGTAGTTTTAATTTGCATTTCCCTAGTAGCTGAGGATGTTGAACATTTTAATATGTTTCTCAATTATTTATATTTCATCTTTTGAGAAATTTTTGTTTATTTCCATGTTCCATTTAATTTTTTTCTTTCCCTTGATGTTTAGATTTTCAAGTTCTTTGTGTATTCTGGATAATGACCCTCTGTCAGATGTTTAGTTGGTGAAGATCTTTTTCAATTCTGTAGGATGTCTCCTCTCTCAAATTATGGCATCCTTTGCTGTACAGAAGCTTTTTTCCCCCACAGGATCTCATTTATTAATTGTTGGTTGGTCTTAGTGCCTACACTACCATGATCATCTTCAGAAAGTCCTTTCCTAAGCTAATGAGTTCAGATGTATTGCCCACACTGTTGTCTACCAAAAATAGGGTTATCACGTCTTATGTTGAGATCTTTGATCCATTTGAAGTGATGGAGTGAGGTTTTCAGCAAAATAAACCAGGAACAAAAAGATAAACACCTCACATTCTTTCTACTTGTGGAAACTAAAACAATTGATCCCATAGAAGTAGATTAAGTTCACTAATGGGATACATGTGGGAAAATGGAGAATTGATAATGTGCATAAAAAAACATTAGCAAACAGGAGTAGGCTACATGGTAAGTATATTTTATAGCTATTCATTAAACATTTCTGTATAACCAGAAAAAAACAGTTTTGTTGGAACACAGTCCAAGAACGAAGTCGTGCAATGGGAATTCTGAGTGCTTGTGAGAAAACTCCAAGAAAACAAGACAAGAATCTTGTGACCTCAGTTCCTCCAAAGGGACAGATTGTTCCTAAAATGTGCTTTTATGCTCTTCCCAAGTGTAGTGGATAAGAATGAGTTCACTTTAGGTTATTCATTAAAACAGGCTATTGTTATTTGTTTACATGCCTCTATGGAAAAACACATGGCTTGTCTTTGTGATTGTACACTTTACTTATATGACTTCTCTTAACTCTCAGAGTATAAATTGTCTGAGGCTCTGAATAAAGTTGTCTATTGCATGAGACTTTAATCTGCCTCATTTTTTATGCTTCATTCCCCTAGGCTCCACTGTCAGTTAGAGTAGTAATCACAGTTTGGAAGTCCAGTATATAGAAAAGATAACCCTTGATTGGAAAGAAGTGATAGTTGCTTGTTTTATTTTACATATTATGCACACATATCAAAATGTAACATTGAACTTTAAAAATAAATACAAATATTATGCTGACCCCCCAAAATTAAACATAAAGGAAAAAAGTCATGTTATAAACAATTACTTAGATTGATAGAAATTATTATAAATAAATAATAATAATAAAAAAGCTTAATAAATAAATGAAGAGTGAGCATCAGAAATATATATATCATGTAAAAATCAGTCAGATGTTGCTCAATTTTCATGTAATTGACAGAGCAAAAATTATACTTTGAGTAGCCTAAAAAATTGAGGACTTGAATTCTGATATCTAAGAAGTAATTACTAAGAAAAATGAGTGGAAAATATAGAATCAAAAGCAATAGGAAAATTAAAGGGGAATTCTAAAATATAATGAATTAAAGAAGTGGGAATTCGGGCCAGCAAATAGACAAACTGAGAAGAAGAGAAGAGAAGAGAAAGAAAATGGCGCTCATATCTCCATGGAATATGTAATTAAACTGCACAGAGGTAGACTAAACTTCCAATTAAAGGATATTGTCACAGCTGAGAAATAATAGCGTCTTGATTCTAACTCACTAGCAATACCCATAACACTTAGAAATGAGGAAAATAAGTGGTTAACAAAAGATCGGATAACTAGACAGTGTTAGCAAAAATCAGAAGTAAAGGGTCAGAAGCTATATTAAATCCTATGCACACCAGGCTAGTAAACATAAGGAAGCTGGAGAGGCTGTCTAGACAATAGATCATGGAGGCTAAAATAAAGATGATTACAAGAGGAGAAAAGGATGTTTTGTTATGGTGAGTATATCAATTCTCCAGGAAGACAAATCAATCATAAATATGTATGTAGCTGATAATGGAGACTCAAATATACTCTGAATATTGACAAAACTTAAAAGAAGAAACTCAAGTTAGTAAGTTAGTTAGTTAGTTAATGAGAAATTTTAATTTCTGTGTCTCTATAGTTGGTATAACTAGTGCTTGAATCAGCAAACCAATGGATGCTCTGAACAATGGCATGTGCTGCTTGGAACTCTTACTTAGAGGACAGTAGACAGGGGTGTGACAGATTCTTGTATTAACCAACATAGGCTATATTATGGATTCCACAAGATGTTTCATTATGTTAAAAATCATGACAAAATTTCAAAGTGACAAAGGTGCTAAGTATTCAAAAATGCTGAAAGCTGGAAGTTTCAAAGTCTCTGTCCCAAAATGGCAGTTGGATTACAAATTAGAAACACCAAACTAGCTGAAAATCCCTAATGGACCAAAGAATAAGTCACAAGAGAAATCCAGAATTAGTTTTACTGTATTGCAATGAAAAGATAAAATGTCTAAGTAAATGGAGAGAAGCTTAGATGAATTTTCACAGCACTGAATGTGTATATTTGAAAACACAAGAAGGCCTGACTTCAAGGCCAATAAAAACATACTAGATATCTGGAAAAAGGCCAAATAAATAAAAGTAATATGAAGCATGGATGCATTAAATGTCAGAGTAGACACCAATTAAATGAAACCACAAAGGGAAATCAAAATCCTGAAAATGTTTACAGAATGGGCATATCCTGAGCTCAACTGATGAGGATGAGGGAGAGGGGAGGGACACAAATGACTCTTGTATTTTCTTGGCATGTGATCCATCAGAATAGATGTACAGATATCATAAGGAAGTTGTTGTGAACATATGCCAGATAATCTGGTAATTTGAACAACAAATTCCTTGTAATTAGGAACTTATTGGGACAGATGTAATGACACATATCTGTAATTTCAGCAATTGGAATGTTGAGGAAGGAAGATAGAAAGTTCAGCATATTAACACACCAAGACAAAACATACATTTACCTCATTATATGCAGGAGAGATGCTATCACAACGTAGTATATTTCCCGAGGAAACTCCCTAATCTGGAGAATCAAAGGAATCCATTGTACTGGTGCTTGAATCAATGAAATCAGTGAAAATATAGAAATAAAAAGACATTTATTGGAAAGAAAAAAATTAAAATTTCTTTCATTCTCATATGCCATAATCATCTGCAGAGAAAATCTCTTGGCAATTATAAATAATTGAATTTGTCAAACTCAGGAGATAATTATAATAAAATACAGAAATGAATTATGTTTCTATGTATGGTTAACAAACTGTTGAAATGTGAATTACAGTACTTTAAAGGCATAAAAATATCATATACTTAAATCTTTAGTCAATAAGGTATAAAATTGTATTAGAAGCTACAAATATTACTGAATAAAATTAAGAAGTCTAAAGTAAGTGGATGCCTACATTCATAGAAGTGATGTTGTCCTCATTCAATATTAAATGTCACAGTATTTAATATTATTTATCAGTGTTTTTTTAATCTTACTAAACACCAAAAAGTCTGCTTTACCTGAAAAATACACCAATATCTCACAGAAGGAAACCCGAGATACTCATTAACTATGGAAATCACTGATATATTCCTGAGTTCATAAATAGGAAGATGTCAAAAGTGGCCATTGGGTCCAGTGCAGGGCAGCTGTAGACAGAAAGGCAGGAGGAAGGAGGAGGCTCTAGAGGGATGCTGAGCTCCAAAGGGTTCAAAGTCGATGTCAGATAGTGACTGTGCTGTTTTCCTTCCTTCTCCTGTGTGTCTTCCAGTGTTAGCGCAACTTTGTACCTGTGCTCAACATAGTCTGTATTTCTTAAGAAACCATGACTCACAGCAGGCCTATATTATTCACTTGTCTGTTATTCCGTTTAAACTACAGCAACTTCAGGGAAGAAGGTTCTTCATTAACTTACTCCTTGAGTACTTAGTAATACCATGGTACAGACATTGTTTAGTAATTATTTACCATCCTACAGACATTGTTTTGATGGTGGGAATGTAAGGAAGTGAGTAGAATGATATTTCAGCTTTTATAGAGCCTGAAGTAAAGATCAAATAAAAGGACAAGGATTCAGCTTTGTGGGCACGCACCGTCTTATTGAGGACTCAGCTCAATTCTTGTAGCGTTGTCATCGGATCCAATGGTTTTGCATCTGATGAGTGCAAGGCCAAAATAAATAAAATTCTGGCATAGAGGAGGGAAGGCTTTACTTGTAGCAGGTGAGGGGATCCCAGTAATTATTTCTGATAGAATTATTTCTGATAAAATGCTGCCTGAAAAAAGGAAGCATGAAGACTGAGTAATTGAATGGAATTTATCCATACTCCTATAAGAAAGTACCTTAAGGGGTAGTGTATGCTTGGATGTGCTAAGTTAGGGAAGAAGTTAGTGACCATGCTCAGTTTAAGGTCTCATAAGAAGTAAGGGAGGAAGAAAAGAAGGAAGGAAGGAAGAAGAAGAGAGAAAAGGGGGAGGGAAAGAGAGAGAAATAAAAGGGAGGGAGGAGAGAGAGAGACAGACAGACAGAGAGACACATAGAGAGACAGAGAGAAAGAGAGAAGAACACATTTTGGTGCTCATTCAACTCAAAACCACAGAACACAGGTAAAAACTGTGACAAGAATAACCCTGGGCATGCTCAGCATGTGCAAGGTCATCAAGTTTCATGACACAGGGAAAGAACACATTTAAGGTATATTATATAATGCTTTGCTCTAGAATGTGATTGGCTCTCTTAGTAGTTAATGACATGACATGACACACACCCAAACAACTCTCAAGACAAAGTATCTGTTATAATGATAATAATGTTAATGTTTTTACATTTTCAAATGCTTTGAGCTCTCACTAGAATGATGTGATATTAAAGAGACAGTAGGTCTATGCTGCCAATATCTGTCCTAGCATTAAAGAAACTCAAGAACAGAGGGGCAGGGGTTGCCAAGAGTCCTGCAATGATGAAGCAAGATCAGGCATCTAGGGATCCCAAGAGGGAGTCTCACTCTTGCTCTCATCGTTAAAACAGGCCAGAAAATGGATGGAAGCTGACATGCCCCACAACCTAGGATTTATTAAGCCTGCCACCATCTTCTTTTAAATGTAGAAAAAAAAATGAGCATTCAAAGTCCTTGCTTATTGCTCCACATTGGCACTGTGGGGACAATGTCTTGTTAGGAGAGACAGTTGCTTTGACCGAGGTTGTTTTGTGTGCCCCAGAGAGGATCAGACATTCATCATGGGCTGTTACTTATTTATCATCTCTTAGACATCGCCCTTAGTAGCACAAACATGAAAAGGCAAACTTTCTTTCCCCAGGGAAGGACAAGCCTGATCAGTTGATGATTAAAATCCACCTGAAGAGCTGACTCTTGTGCCTCACTGAAAAGCTGTAGAAGGGCAGCAGAGGTCATTCTCAAGAAGTCAAACCAAAGTTTGTCCATACATGAAGAGTGATGTTCAAAGGAAAGGGGCCAAGGCTCAGGGCATGGTAGACACAAGCTAATGGGAGCCAGGGATGCAGAATGCATACCCAAGCATAACTGTGTTATGCCATCATAGTTGGTAGGGCACAGGGCCCCTAATGGGTATTCTACACTAGGACAGAATGTACAGTTCTTGACTTCAGGGCTTGATTCAGAAGTGAAAATTTTAGAGAATTTGCTGATGTCTCATCTAAGGAAGACAAAGAATGATGAAGGAGGAGGAAGCTTACCACTGAACTCAAGAAAATTGCAATAAACAGGCTTGACATCCGCAAAATGATGCTACCCACTCATTTCTACTCTAACCAGAAAAAAGAGGATGTCCATTTGGAGGCAAATGAATATTTAGACATACCCAAAATAGGCATAGATAAAAACTGGTTTTGTCATACATCAGCAGATTTTCAGGGACTAAAGTACTATTTCCCCCAAAGAGTGATTACCTTATCCCTTGTGGAGCTTTTACTGATACAGCTCTAAGAGCTCTAATGTTGAATTTGGGGAAAGTGGGCAGTTAAGTGGTATTGTCTCTAGAAGCACCTTCAATGCATCAGAACCATTATTCATTTTTCTCAGCTCTCACAGAGGTGGAGCCTAATGTCTTGGTTGTTGGTGACTATAGATGCCATCACATTCATTTTATTTCCACAGACTTCCAAACGCTGATGAGTGGTGATGCTGAGTTCATTTAAAGCTATCTTCGTATATGTTTTGTATATATAGTTTTCTCCTACTTACTAAGAAAAACTCCAAATAGGGGTTGGAAAGATGGCTTAGCCATTAAGAGGGGCTACTGATTATACAGAGGACCAAACAACACCTATATTGCAGCTCAAAACAGTCAGCTTTCATGGTATCATACCTTCTTCGGGCCTTTGCGGGCAACTGTACTCACATGTGCATACCCTATACAGACAGACATGTGCACATGTGCACACATAAATAAAAATTAGTTTTAACAATGCCATCAATATCTCCCAGAATTATATGGATGATTAACTTGTTAAAGCATGTGTCCTTTGGTTGTAGTTTCTCCAGAAGAATACAGATGATTGAATTTTTAGAGCAATTTCCTTTGGTTGTAGTTTATTCTTCTAAGTTAGCTTGCCTTGTCAGAAATTTTAAGTATTTTTAGCATTCTTTTAGACAAAGAGAAGAAAAATACCAAAGTTCATAAAAGGTTTCAATGTAATAGAAATGGAAAAGGAATTATTTGGATGTATTATGTTCTTATTCTGTTGGCCTTCAACAATGTTCATGTATAATTTGCAGCAGAGTGGGCCACGGGGAAGAGGATAAAAAAAACAAACTAAATACAAAGGTGCCATTTAGCTACTGAGATTTTGTCAGAGAAGCACTGTGGAGAAATATCAGCCTCTGGAGTCAGAATGCATAAGGGGAAAAGTGCAAACCAGGGCACCCAAGAGCCAGCACAAGCAAGAGGCACACCTGGCCACCAATGTGTCTTGATTTTGGGACATTTGAAAAATCTGTTTGTGTTCTCTAAAGGATCTCTCTCCTCTCCCTGCCCCCTTCTTTCTTAAATTCCATTGAACTTCTTCATTTTTGACTGATGGAAAGCTTTGGTTATAGTTGTTAAGTTTCTGTAGAATGTGGCTTTGGCTGTGAGCCACAGTATGTGTGAAGCTTTACAAAGACCGTGAGTCAGTGGGTTGGATCCATCCTAAAGAGCTTGTTTCACTGAGGGATGAAAGTGTGGGGAAAGACAACATCAGACACCATAAATGCAGATAAGAGGAAGCACTGGAGAGGGTCTTTATAAAAAACCATGTTGTTATTTCCAACTGCAATAGTGTGAGATGCTTACTGGTGATGTGATTTTGATTGAGTTCATACTTAGAGTTTGAAACCATGGTGAAGAGAAAAGATGCTAGAGCTTGGAGAGAAGGGAAGAGGCATCCCAGGCGTCTGGAACAGAACAATTTCAGCAAATTGATTACTGAACAGTGAACATGGTAAGTGGACTCATCTTTTATTGCTTTATGCGATAATATTTGGAAGCCACACAATTCATTCATTTAAAGTATATAATGAAGAGGCTTTTTATGTATAGATATGTGCAGGACTATCTCAGTGTATTCCACAATGAATCCATCATCTCAAGTGCAAAGCTGGTACCATCTCCTTTGGCTCCACCTCTCATCTCTCTAGTGCCACAGCCCCAGGAGAGCTCTAATGTCTGTATTTCTCAATTAGCCTGTTTTGCATTTCATAATAAAAGGAAGTTAAGCTGATTCTTAATGATAACTTTATTTGTAAGAACAAATATTTCTAAATAAGGTGACTTTCTTCCCAAAAACATTTTTGTTGATTAAATTATAATAACTTCTCTTTAAAATGTTATTTATAATAAAGTTATGTGTTATATAAACATATATGCAAGAATATCATTTTATGGAAAACAAAACACTCTAGACAAACAAAAACTTTGTCAATATATAAAACTCAAAAGTGGAAAACTAGTATCAAATATCTGAGGCATGAACAATGCTAAGGGCACAGTTAATAATCATTAGGAAAGAAAATGACTACAGCACTTCTTTAAAGGAGTTGTGTGATCCAAACTAAGTTTGATCTAATAAAAAACAACTCTACAGCTACAGTTCACAGACACACACACAAATGATAAAGACAGGCAACCAAACTGAAACCAGAAAATATCTTACCTTACCATAACCACTAACCCACCCACTGACAGAGGAAAAAATGGGCTTAGCATGCTGTTTTAAAAGATCCAAGACCCATAAAATTAAAAGCCACTACAATTTTCACTCAGAGAGAGAAAAAAAGAAGATGAAAAAGAATATCTTTAGAAGTGATAGAAAAATGTAGACTTCAGGAAATGTAACTCTGTGGTTCCCATTTCTTGTTCTCAAGACTACCTCAGTCCATTCATGCTTCATTTTACACTTGACTAATGTCTGTAGGATTTCCCAAACCATGCCCAGACTTTATCTTAAGACTGACACAGATCTTAAAATGCACACATGCAATTTATTTGCTTACCTGTCCTCCAGTGGGCATAGATCCCTGCTCATAGATAGATTGTTGGCAGTAGGCATCTTGTAAAGAAATGATAATGAATAAAGAGTGAACACAGTGTGAGCCAGTAGGGTTTCAGTATTGATACGTCAACTTAGGCATTGCCCTTATTACAAAGGAGAGCTATTGAAAGTCACATTCTTAGTGAACACTGGGTGACATGGAAGATACCTAGATGAATTCAGATGAAAATACAACCAAACAATCCACAATCCATGTGTGTAGTGACGAGGGCCATAGAGAGAGAGTGATTGGATGGAAGAGTAAATTATAGGAGATGAGGAGAAAGAGGTAGGAAGAGAAGAGGGGAGAGAGAGTGAGAGAGTGAGAGAAAGAAAGAGAGAGGAGGGAGAGAGAGGGGAGACAGACAGAGCATTTATAGTTAATGCTCCACTTATTTTGGGAAAGTTAAACCATAAGTGCTAGTTTATAAAAATATTTTTATTGTATTAGAAGTTTTTGTTTGTGCTACAAATTGCCTTTCTCCGATTGTATGTTTTTATAATTTTTTTTCCTCCCTTTTATCTTAACCTTTGCTTTTTACATCTCAGCTGTCAGTTGTAAGTGATTATGTTTTGGTCTCCACTCTACTGGTCAGCGAAGTCTCGTTGTTACTTCTTCCAGTTGTATTACCCTTTTCTTCATCTTTGGAGTTGAATTCTTTATTCTTTGTGAAATTATCTTTCTGTGCTCTTCTTTTGTCCTCTTGCTTGACCTTGTTTTGCATGTGTCTCTGATTTGACCCCTGAGATTATTGTCACCCATTCTTTTGATAAAACTTTCGTGCTCTTTATCAGATGACTGAAGGCCATTATCTGATGGTTTCCTCCAGACAGGCCCTACAACAGCTTGAGTTGTCCCAGGAATAAACTCATCCCTCTGTCCTTGACATCTGCCCAGTGGCTTAGTTGGTTCTAGTATCATTGGTTCACTCTTGTCTCAGATTCCAAAAGTGCTGTCCCACTGTGTTTCAAAAGTGCTGTCCCACTATTGCCTTCTTCTCCATGTTGAGTTGTAGAAGTCTGGTTTCATATTGTTTTCCCTGTTGTGTCTTTTAGTGTGCAAATTCTGAGAATTTTTTTCTCTATCTTTATACTGTACTAGCATTGCTAGAGTAGGGCACGGAGTTTAGAAAATTCAGAGTTGGTTATTGCAAAGATGTTATGAGCTCTGTCATTATGAATGAGTAGGACTGTAACTTCAAGAAGACATTATTTGATTATGGGTCTTTCATTTCCACAACCGTATTGCACTGAACTATAATGTGCATATGTTAAAAACTCAACCATAGGCCGGGCGTTGGTGGCGCACGCCTTTAATCCCAGCACTCGGGAGGCAGAGCCAGGCGGATCTTTGTGAGTTCGAGGCCAGCCTGGGCTACCAAGTGAGCTCCAGGAAAGGCGCAAAGCTACACAGAGAAACCCTGTCTCGAAAAACCAAAAAAAAAAAAAAAAAAAAAAACCATTAAAATTTATAATTTAGCAGAAGAAGGAGAGGGGGGAAGGAGATTGGTATGTAGAAGGAAAGAAAAAATTTTTAAATAAAAAAAATTTATGATTTGATTTTTTTTAAAAAAATCATTTATTTTTGAGAATTTCATACATGTATACCATGAAATATGATATCTAAACTCATTTCCCTTCAACTACCCCAAATCCCTCCAATGTCCCCTATGATATGTTTCCTCCCGACTTAATTTTATTCTTTTAGTAACTGGCCATTCACTGGAACATGGAAATCCTATTTGTGGCCAAATTTTCAGGTAATAATGACTCCCCCTTCCTGAGAAAATATCAGCTTCCTACAGTGCTTCAGTAAGTGCAGGGTTGGGCCTAGAGCTCATCAACCCTATCTATGCAGGAAATTTAGCTAGTTTCACCCTGTGCAGGTACCTACAAAGGCTGTGAGTTCATGAGTGTGGTACTGATGCCTTGTCCAGAAGACATTTCATAGTACTCTTCCAAATCCTCTGGCTCTTACTTTCTTTATACCTTCTCTTCTAAAATGTTCCCTGATTCTTATAGGGGTAGGGAGTTTACATAGGTGTCTCATTTAGGGTTGAACATTCAGAAGATAGAGAAGAACATTCCACTAAATCATAGAAAATATTTTAAAAAAAATTAGGGGAAAATTTCCCAACTATAGAGAAAAAGATGCCTAATGAGAAGTGCAGTAAAAGAAACTCAAAGAACACCAAATGGGATTAGAAAAGGAACTCTGCATGATATATTAGTTAAAACACTAAAAACAGACAAAATGAACGATATGCAAAACAGTAAGAGAGCAAGGTCAAGTCATCTACAAAAGCAGGCCTATCAGGACAACACCTGATGGTTCCATGGAAAAATTTAAAGCTAGAATTGCCCAGAATATGCATCCCAGATAGGAAAGATCATAACTACCAAGTCAGACTAGTATACAACAATACTTTTACTAAAATTGAAGAAGGAGGGCCTGGAAAGATGGATCAGCAGTTAAAAGCACTGGCTGCCCTTCCAGAGGATGCAGGTTTGATTCCCAAGGCCCACACAGTAGCTCACAACCATTCTGTTGAAGGGAATCTGATGACCCCTTCTGGCCTATGAGGGCACCAGGCATACAAATGATACAAAGACATACATGAAGGCCAAACACCCAGAAACATACAACAAAAATTAATTATAGGAAAAAAATATTTTTTCACAATAAAGATAAAAATAGATTAAAGAAATTCATGATTATCAAGCTCATCCACAGAGGAGGGATTATCAGAAGGAATACTTGGCCTGAAGGGGAAACATACATCAAGGAAGCCATAGGAATAAATCAACAATACCAAAACAGCTATTCAAAAGAGGTCTAAGAATACACAACAAATTTTAAAAAGAAAAAAAAAGACAGGAATCAGTAATAACTTGAATATTCACAGTCACAATTTCTCAGGGAAAGTATTCAGGCTAGCAGATTTGATCAGAAAATAGGTTCCACCTCTGTTCTGCCTCTAGGAAGTCACCAAAGTAAATGGAATTGAGAAACAAGCAAATCTGACAAAATAGTTATCTTATAAATATCTGAGAATATAGAGTAAACCAAAAAGAGTCAAAAAAAGGCAAGGAAAGCTAGTTTAAACTTTCCCATTAAACAAACAATCAAGAAGAGATTACAATTCTAAATACGTATTCACCAAATATAGGCATGTTCAGTTTTATAAAATAAGTTGTGCTACATGTAATATTAGAGTATTGACAGCCAGTGATAGTGGTTGACTTTAATACCTGACTCTAACCAGTAGACAGTATAGTGGTATTCTATTTGTACTGAAATGTGATTTTATTTGTATGTTAATAAATAAAGTTGCCTAGGGGTCAGAGCTATTAGCAAGCCATAGCGAAAGCCAGGGCGGTGGTGGTGCACGCCTTTAATCCCAGCACTTGGTAAGCAGAACTAGGTAGATCTCTGTGTGTTCAAGGATACAGCCAGCATTGGAGACACATGCCCTTAATCTCAATACCAACCATAGAAGACTTGGAGGTCTGTACAGAGAGGCAGTGACGAGGCAGTCACGTAGTTGGGTTTACAACCAATGGGAAGGCAGAGCAGAACTCTTATTTAAAGGTGAACACACAGGAAGTAGTCCCCTTTTGGAGAGGTCTCTTGGCGGGAGAGGCTAGCTGGCGGAAAAGCGGGTAAGACTCTTAGCTCTGACCTCTTTGGCTTTCATCTTTACATTGGCTCTGTGTCTCTTATTTAATAGGGCGGTTGGTTACATCTACAAGACCGGTCATCTAGTAAAAAAATAAATAGGAAACACTGGAGTTAAATGATGGTTTTTGACAGAGTGATATGTATGTAACTCATGTATTAACAACCACCACCAGGACATAGGACTCAAGAATGTCCGTTCTCCAGCTCTCAGTCACTCTTTTCCTATACACCTTCAACACCCACTGCTCCTGTTCCCTACCTCTAGCCAATCACTCATTTGATTTCTATTACTATAGTTTAAATAACTTGGAAGTTCATATAAATTAAGTGATACAACATGAACTACATTGTGTGTGTGTGTGGGGAGGTGCTAGAGTGATCACTCAGTGGGTAAAAGCACTTTTTGGACATTCAACCCCTAGAACTAACTGTTGAAGGAGAGAACTGATTCCACCAAGTCATCTTCAGATAGCCACATGCATCTGTGCTTACACATCACAAGCATACACATGCACAGGCAATAATAATAACAATAACTAAGGATAAATGAACAACATTGTGTCTGGCTTCTGTTTAGCCTTATTTGTCTTTCTGTCTTTGTTAGTATGGATTTGGAATTTATCCATGCTGTTTCATGTGTCAATAGTTTATTACTTTTCATTGAAAAAGTACTATTTCACTGTATGTTTACTCTTTGGGTTGAGAATTTATCTGACAGACATTTATGTTGGTTCATATTTTGTTTCTTAAGTAAATCTTCTGTCAATATCCATTGGGATGTTTCTGTGTTGAGACGTTGCTTCTCTAGAATAATTGGAGTGTTAGAGAAGAATTACTAGATCACATGGTGAGTTAACATTTAATTGTATAAGAAACTCTCTCATATCACAAAGGTCTTGAATTTTATGCTATCACCAACAGCGTATGGATTCTGCCAACACTTGTCTTTCCAGCTTTGTTTATTGTTGCTTTTATTAAGCTATCATAGTGCTGGTAATCTTTGTTATTCTGTTTGGAATTTCTCTGATGACTAATGATGTTGAACATCTTTTATGCAACTTTCTCCCACCCTGCAGTCTTTATTCAAATCTGTTGTTAAATTTTAGTGTAGTTATTATCTTTCTAGTATTGAGCTGTAAAATTGAAAAAAAAAATCTTAATGCAATTCCTTTCTCAGATAAATGTACTGTGAATCTTCCCTGTCCATGGTAGCCTATTAATTTTCTTAGGTGTGTCTTTGAAAAGTAGGCATTTTAAAGTTTGATGAAATCCACTTCATCCATTTTTAATATTATCCTTCTGTTTTCTAGGCTGTGTCAGAGGAATCTGAGTGAAGTCCGCCTGCCTCAAGGCTACCAAGGTCATACATATCCTGTGCTAGCATCTTGTAGTTTTGTGGGTTTAATTTTTTGTAAGAGGTTTGAAAATTATTTTGAATTAACTTAGTTCAGGATATGAAATTGAGGTCTACATTTTCCAGATGACTATCCAGTTAACCATGCACTCTTGACTGAGAAGTTCATTCTTTCTTTAGGAATCACCTTGGCGTGTCAGAGCAATAGACAGGGAGAGGTAACTAGTTAACCACTGTATTAGCTACCAGATCAAAGCCCCTTAAGGAAGGAAGGTTTTAGGGAGCTGAATACTGGTGCTCTGTCCAATTTCTCCTTTTTATTCAGTTGGGGACTTTAGCCCCTTGGATGGTGCAGTTCACATTCAGGGTGAGGTTTCCCTCCTCAATTAAGCTTGCTGGAAACACCCAGAGGTGTGGTTCCTTATAAATTCTAAACCCAGTCACGTTGACAAAGAAGATTAATGATCACAAGCAGTATGATCTGAAATCAAAGAAAGCAAGGCAAAATGGAACAAAATACAGTTATTGTTTATCTTCCCCAATATGAGTTAAAATCTGGCCTCAAGCTCCATTTTACTAAACAAGTTTGAGAAAGACTTTTTTTTTTCACACTATTAGTCTCAACCAATCAAGAAGTAACAAGTCTTCCTCCTGGGAGTGTCTGAGGCTGAAAACTCTCCTCTTCACTTTCCCCAACCCCTCATCCACAACCAACATCAACTCAAGATTATGTATTCATCCTCAAAAACTTATTATATAAATGCTCTTAGTTCTTATGTCTGGCAATCATGATGTTCTTTGCTCTCCAGCCCAGCCAATGTTAGGTTTTGTCTCAGGATCTGGTCCTTTTGTGGACTAACATTTAAATAAGCTCAGCAATCTCATTTGCTTTGTTTTGTAGTGTCAGGGGTGGAACCCAGGCCCTCACACTTGCTAGGCAAACACTATCCTTGAGTTACATTGCTACCTTCTTGGTCTGGCCAGTTTTGTTTGTTATACAATAGTGTGGAAGTTACTGCTTTCATCTTTTTTTTTTTAGTGACCTGAATGTACTTACTCTAGCTAAACCTTGCTGTTTATTTCTATTTCAAAAGCAAGGGCTGTAAGTCCACCAATTAGCTATTAGCAACCATTTAATGGGCTTTAACTTCCTGTCCTTGGATTTTGTAATTATAGGCCTTGTATTTTGTTATAAGTCATTTACTCGTATTTCTTAGTTTACCCATGTTCATCATTTTCCTCTGATTATTTGAACGTCTTGTTTTAATTCTTTGAATGCATTTAAATAGAAGCTTTGAAGTCTCTACTGTATTCAGCATCTGCTTCTATTCAGAATGTTTTAACTGACTGCCCTTTCCAGATGTATGGGTTAGGCTTCCTTTTAAATTTATTTTTGTGTTCCTCGTAATTGTCAACAGTAAATGGACATTGTAGATTACATGTTATAATGATGATGAGTTCTGTTGTTTTCATCAAAGAATTACATTTTTTATACTCAAAATCAGTTATTATACCTGAACGCAAGCTGAAAATAAGGTCTCCCTCACTTTGTAAAATACTGATGTCTTCTAGGGCATAGGGTGGTATATGCCTATAATTCTAGGGCTCAGAAAACTGTAGTAAGAAGAGCACGAGTTCAAGGTCAGCCTGGCTTATTTAGTGAGGTCAGTCTAGACAGTATGAGACTATCTGGAAACAAAACTAGAATCAAAACTGGTATCTCCATTTTTTTTCTGTTAAGATTTTCATCTCATGCTTTCAAGCCAGGTTTTCTTAGCTGTCTCAGTGTTTGCCAGGAAAGTAGACGAGTGCTCTCTGCAGGTGAACCTACTTGATGGTCCAGGCCTTTGCTGAGCAGCATGCAGGGCATCACAGGATTAACTGAGCGGCTGCTGCATCCATTTTCTCCAGTGTTCTGGCACACCAGGACTGTAAGTCTGGACTTACTGCAAAATGGCCTTAAGTAGGACTCTGGATTAGAACTCTATGGATATTGTATTGTGAAATAATCTCCTTCAGGGAATTCAATTATTTTTAGATTAGATCTTTACCTGTACTTCGTTTTAATCACTTTCCTTCTGACTTATTTTATTTGCTTTTTGTAATTATTTGTAATCTGTGCCTGTTTAATTTCCTTGTGAAATTTCCATTTAATTCCATTCTTGCTTAATTATCTCTTACTTAATTTTCATCTATGTCTTTTTCATTAATTTCTTCATTGATTTCAATTAATTTATTTCCTTTCTTGCTGTTTGATTGATTTTCGTTTTTAAGTGTTGGATGTATTAGATAAGCATTGCCATTAAAGTGTTTGCTTTTAGGGCATCTTATTCCAAATAAAGGAGCCCAGTTGGGACAATTTCATTTAAACTATATATAATTACATGTATTATAGGTATATTTAAGTAGATAGTCAATAGTATGATTCCTTATAAATTTTTCATACATTTTAAATATTATTCTTCCCTTATCCTTTCTTCTTCTGTATTTACTTCCCTTCCTCCTCCATAAGTACCCTGCCCTATTTTCCCATTTGGTGATATATTAACTTTTATGTGGTTCTGAAGATCAAACCCAGTGGCTTACATATCTATGCCAAGTAAAGGGTGTACCAGTGAGCACCACCCACAGGGCACAGGTCCTTTACTTCTACCTGGGTCTTTCAAATCTCAGGTTTCAGATTTGTGTTCTATGTTGGAAGTTTTTCTGTAGTTATACTATTTGTCCTTTATTTATAGTCTTTTACCCCGATGTAATCTTTGTAGAGTTGTTTCTGTTATTCCTATTCAGTGCTGTGTGTGTACATTTCCATATGTATGTGCATGTGAGTGTGGAGATCAAAGATCAATAGTGGTGTCTTCCTTCGCCACTATCCACTTTGTTTTTGACATGGAACTGGAACTGATTCTGCTAGACGGGCTGACCAGTTTGCTCTGGAAGTCTGCCTGTTACTCTTCCTCAGTGCTGGGGTTAGACACATGTGCTGCTGTGCATGGCTTTTATGTGGGTCCCTGGGATCTGAACTCAGATCCTCATGCTTGTGTGGAGATCCTCTCACTAATGGAGCCATTTCAGCATATCACATATATGAGAGACTGAGGGAGTCCAGCTCTGACCTGCTCCCACCTTTTGAAGGGTTCTTAGGTGGAGGAGAGAGGGATAAGAAAATATCAGATAGAATGAAAGATGGAGACAAGAAGAAAGACAGGGACAAAGGATAGCTTCCCACCATTCTCGAAGTTTATTCAAAAGGGCTTTATATAATATGCCAAGGGGAGAGGCAAAAGACCTCCCCCTTGAAAGATCAAAGCACACTGCTCAGCCAAGTGTAGACCCTTCCAAACACCTGGTAAACATGCTTGTGGTCAAATCATCTCCTTATGCAGCCCTGCCAAGTAAAGCAAGCTCAGATTCTCTGACCCTGAGTATGTTCTCACTAGGAAGCCTCTGTGGACTCCCATACACATACAACTTGTTGGAAGTGGTAAAGAGAGGGCTAACAGCAGTTTTGTTTGCATTCAATGTTGATTTCTCTATGGAAAATTAGAAGCTTTGCTATTGTTTGTCTTTCACAAAACAAAAACTGTGTGTTTTTTGTGGCTTGATCTGCCCTTCCTTATCTTTAGGGTAATGCACAGACTCTGTACTAATTCTGAATTAGCCACCTTCATGCCATGGCCTAGTGGACCTATGTACTGTTCATATTTACAATTTTCTATAATAAATGTTTGCAATTTTATAATATAATTTATGAAATATTACTACAAACCTTAGAAATACTCTGATTAAATTATCCCAAGGCATTGCAACTTCCCAAAAGAGGTAAATAAATGAATCCAAGCTGGCAACATAGTAAATGATATTTGAAGCCTTTAAAATAATCATATATAGAAGATAGACCCTTCTTCACTGAGCCATCAACTGTGAGTGAAGTTAAAAGGTGACCATGAAAGGGATGTTTTTTTTTTACTTCCTCTGTTCTCTGTGGTGTTTTAATCAATAACTGGGTAAAGGTTTAAAAGCCATTTGTTTCAGATTTTTAAATGATACAACTTGGAAAATATATATCGGTAGATTTGACTACAGAAAGAACTTTCATGAAATTCAAGAAGGTGGCAGAAAGGATTAGACTGCATCAACAAGCTTGGCACAATGTGTTCAGATTGCTTTGGATAAAAGACAAAAATCAATTGCATGAATTTCGAATGTAATGAGCCTGGCGGTTAGAAATTCATGTGGAAAAGAGTTGACATTTCCAGCTGGCTGTGAACATAATACAAATCAACTCTATGACACACCTGCACAAGACCAGTGCTGCAGTAAGCTGTGCTGTTTAGGCTACTATGGGCTGATCACTCAGAATGTGCACCGTCGTCAGGATTTGCCAGAATAGCCAAACATTTTGAAGCTGTGCCATGTAAAGCAGAAGTTCAGTGCAGGGAGGATTATTGCCTGTATGATCTGAAAAAGAGTGGATGAATTTAGGCTGGGCCTTGAGGAGAAGCTTGGGACTAATGGCTGAAGATGCTTGGGATACATGGTTCATGCTTATCGTGAGGAGAAATTGTTAAACATCTCAAAACCCAGCTGAATTCAATACCCTTTACTGTGAGCTGTATAAGCTCCCATTGCTGTAGACTGTTCACAGTAACAATAGCACAAATGCTTGCTTTGTGTAGCAGGTTGAAGGAGAAGTGACTTCTAAGTTGTTTTATAACATTAAAATTGCTAAAAAGGAGATAATACTAGATTTACATAAGACAAGGAGTGAAATGAAATGAATGGGTCTGAAACGTATCTGGAATTTCTAAGCAGAGACCTTCAAGATGAAATTGTGAAAGAATCCCCACTTCTGCTTTCTGCTCCAATTAAATACTCCTCAGATGTACTAGACAGTGACAAATCCAGTCCTAAACTCAAGGGGAGGACACGCTTCAGTTCAGCCTCTCTCTGGAAGCTGTGGCATATTCAGAGGCTATGTTGAAATGGAGTGCTGTTCTCCTCAGCATAAACACTAGTGTGACTGTATAGACCCAGTGATTAAGGAGGTGCCAGTCTGGCTCTTCCAAATTACCTGTAAAGGTATGCTCAGCATGCCACTTTGCAGAGTCAGCGCCCGTAAATTCCACATTCCCAACAATGATAACTACATTTTATAAATAAACTTCTCAAGCATTTCCTACTTGCTCTTGAACATTTTGTAGGTAGAGAGAAACTTTAGAATGTTTTGCAATTGACTGCCCAAAGTGCAAGGCATCTAAGATTTCACCCTCTTTTTTGAGCTGTAAAATCACCCAGCCACATAGTCAAGTTTATTGCCTGGAGACATGTGACCTGGGTTAGAGATGAAGGCAATTGATGTAGAAAGACCCAGCCTTACTACAGTTCTTATCCCCAGTTCTTAGAGAAGAAGTGAGGAAGACAAGGTGACACTTATCTAGACATGTTATGGTCATGTTACTGGACATAGACCTTGCACTTGACAAGCCACATCTTTTATTCAGGGAACAATACAACCCTAGTCTTGAAGCAGACAGTCTTTGTCTTTTAAGGACTTTGTGCCAACAACATATTCTTTTTTTAAATTGATTTGTTTTTTATACAGTGTTCTGCCTGCATGTATGACTGCAGGCCAGAAGAGGGCACCAGATCTCATTACAGGCAGTTGTGAGCCACCATGTGGTTGCTGGAAATTGAACTCAGGAACTCTGGAAGAGCAGCCAGTGCTCTTAAACTCTGAGCCATCTCTCCAGCTCCCCCACCCCCAAAGACTCATTCTTGCAAGAAGATCTCAGAAGCAGAAAGCTGGTCCTGCTGTCAGGATTAAAGACACACTGGTAACTGCAGATCTGTCTCCTAATGTACAGTTTCAGATAAGGCAAAACCCTTATTCCATTGAACATCTGAGATAACAGTGACAAGTGACAAAGACAACCCAGGAGGCTCCTGACCAAAATATAGCTATTTCAGCATCATGTGGTTAGTGTTGTTACCGATTTCTAGTAGGAATTTTGAGCTTATGTATGAGCAGGAAAATGCTAGATGTTACACTAATTATTGTCTATCTCTGTCTTGGTTTTCAGTTCTCTCTCCTTACATGTGCACATACTCTAATAGACTCATCGTATCATGGATATTAAGCTGTCCTCCATGTTGCTTCTTATCACTTCCAAATTTCAAATGTTCCTGTGAATTATAGATAGCAGTTTCAATGGGATGGATCCTGAGTGACAATTGCCATCAAGATCCCCATGCCAAGTATAGAGATAATGACAAAAAATACTGTGGATCTTAAATTTATTGAGGGAGATAACTATAAAATGCATGTATATGTATGTAGATATATATTTGTATGTAATCTATCTTTAGATATTTCTGGTTGTGACATGCAAATTGACTGATAGATAGATTGATAATTGATTCAGAAGTCCATTTTTCAGGTTTATCTTTGAGCATAGGTCCGTAGATCAGGTCTACATTTCAAAGATGAAAGGAGTTATTTTCATGCAGATGTACTTGAGCAGCTAGAGAACTACCATTATAAGCAGGGTCCCTTCACCAAGTTTTAGTCAGCTGCATATTTCAAAAGCACTTGGAATGTTAAGGCATTATGTAAATGAGAGGGCCTTGATATATTATTATTGGGGAAAAAATACCTTTCCAAATTACCAGTCCATGTACATATGCATTACTGTGAATATTGCACCAAGGACAATTTGAAAGTGGGGTAATGAAAGCATTGAAAGTGGGAGAAGAATCTAGAATGCTTCTGATTGCAACAAGTAATGATCCCTTGTTAGATGATAATAGTGTACGCTCATTGTTAAGTTCATAATTAGTGCAGTAGTCACTTGCATAAGTCCTTCTGACATAGGTGACGTTTTCATTTCATATCTGATATTGCCACTGGAAAGTTAAAAGAAATTTTGCCATTTTTGTTTTCTCTTAGGTCTTACTTCATAAAAAAAAAAATCACTGATCAGTTTGTACAAATTGCAATCAGACTTGTTGTACAAAGTCAGCCCTTCATTTTGCAATCAGGGATCAGGCTAGAATGTTGATTGGCATCACCC
>CABHPR010123426.1:0-29614 GCA_902168415.1 Peromyscus melanophrys
GTCTCTTTGCTTTCCAAGCTGCCAGGAGGTAAGTAATTTTGTCAGGACCCCCCACTCCCACCGACATGATACTCTGTTACCAGGAACCCAGAAACAACAGAACTAAGTGTTCATGGCTTACAAACTTTAAAATCATCAGCCAAATAAATACTTCCTCCTTCTAAGTTGTTTCTTTATTCTGAAGTATTTGTCATGATAATCAAACTTAACACACATGCACTGTCAAACTTCACATCTGCCTTGTATATGGGTGTATACGTATATGCATGAATATACTTGTATATGGAAACAGGGTCTTCGTGTGTTTAAAAAGGTAAGAATGATGGAGATGAGATCATATCGGATTAGGATAGAACCTAGACATAAGGGCTGGCTCACCTACAGGAAGAGAGACACAACAGAGAGGGAAGAGGAGAGGACACGGAGGGAGGAGGGGAAGACACAGAGGGAGAGGAGAGGACATGGAGGAGGAGGAGAAGACATAAAGGGAGGAGGAGAGGACACGGAGGGAAGAGGAGGGGACACAGAGAGGTCTCTGTGAAAATAGAGGCCAAGATTACAGATATGATTCCAGGAGCCAAGGAACGCCAAGGCTTTCAGCAGCCTCCAAAAGCTGGGAATGTAACCTGGAGGCTTCACAGCTGAGCCAAGCCTCCTGAGCTTCAGTTTAGGCTCTTGGCCTCACGAACTATGAAAGAGTAAATTTCTCTTGTTTTGTGCCACCGGGTTTGTAGTAATCTTTTATGGCAGCAACTGAAAACAAATACAACAGACTGAAAAAAATCAGAGGGAAAATTTGTTGGTAGGATTGAGGTCAGTGGTGGCCGTGACGACCTGAGCTGCTGGCTGGCTGCAAGAGAGGTATAAGAATGAAAAGGAAAGGAGAATGTAGAATCATTTGTCTATTCCTGCCCTGACCCAGCTGTCTCCCACACACCAATCCAAGCTGTAGAAGAAGCTTCCAGGGCAGACAGATGGCCTGGGGCATGCAGGTCTGCCTGAGGAGAGGGACAGCCAGTCCTGGGCCATCTGGGGGAGGGAGAACACGTGAGGCTGGCTGGGCACAACACCACGGAGGAGTTTGGCTCTCTTCGGGCCCATAACATGACACAGGTGAAGGGACCAGGAGATTAGAGCCCAGTAGAGGCAGAACCGCTCCACGTGAGGGACTTCGGGGGTGGGGGTGTGTGCAGGGGGTGGGGGGGTGGGTGGTAAACAGCTGGAAAATGAATGTTGACTACAGACCCAGTGCCATAGAGAGTTCCAGGATGTCTAGATAGATGTCAAGGTCAGGTAGAGTTCAGAAAAGCATAGTCAGGAGGCAAGTTCAGCCAGCAGGGAAGTTGGCAATTAGCAGTAAGTGATAAGGCGAGAGTCATATGGAAGTAACTTGTTCTAAGAACTGTGCCTATTCTTGGCTGGAGCCTGGGCAAGCGTGCACCATCAGGTTGCAGTGCCCTGAGAGGAGAAAGTGACAGGGAGGAGACTGGATCTGAGGAGAGCCATGGAAAGCGTCTGTCCCCAGTACTGGCCTCTTCAACCCGGACACTGAGCAAACCATGTCTTCTCTCCTTGTATATTCATCCATGTTTTCATTTCATTATGTGTGTGCCCAACACCCTGCCCCCAGCCATCCTGGAAAACTGCTGTGTAGTGTAGGCTGCCCTAGAATGTGTCATTCTCCTTTCTCAGCCTCCTGAGTGTTGGGATGTGCCAGGATGCCTAACCCTAATTTTGTACTTTCTTTATTGTTTGTTTTTTGAGACAGGGTCTCTCTACATAGCCCTGGCTGTCCTAGAACTCACTATGTAGACGAGGCTGGCCTTGGACTCATAGAGAGCTGTCTGTCTCTGCCTCCCACATACTGGGATTAAAGGTGTGTCCCACTGTGTGACACAACTTTTCCTGGGGAGATGCAGCACCCACATCTGCTAAGCCCAGACAGGGAACCCATGACGGAACGAAGGGCAGATACCACCAAAGTCCATCTTAGTGAGCCAATGAGTTTTATTGGGGTTACTTAAAGGGATGAGGGTGAGGGGTTCCTTACAGGAGCAGACATGACTTAGACAGCTGTATCACCAAAGCACAGCGTGGATGAGAGTTCACACAACTGGAAACTTGGAGAACACTGCACAGCCTGCAGGCAGCTCCACCGGTTGGAGTATCCTTTCCTGGTGCCTCAGTTGGTTGAAACCTCTTCCAGGCAGCTCAGCTGGTTTCAGATTCTTCCAGGCAGCTGCTCTGCTCTTTCATCTGAGAGGACGCTCAGCTTTTATGGTTTACTCTGGCAGGGAGGGGCCTAGCGGATCTGGTCAGCTTCAGGGACTTCCTGAAGCTATCTTAAGTTGTTCACCTTCCTCTTTGAAGAGCTTCTCTGGAGGATGGAATGTTTCCATCTTGAAGGAAACTTGCATTTCTCTTCTTACAAATCTCTGAGCCTGTGGTATTCTATTTCAGCAACACTAGGTGACTAAGACCAATCAAACCAACTGAGATGAAAAACCCATAATAATTGGTCAAATTAGAGGATCTACCCGAGGGCTAAAACTGGAGCTACAGTGTCAGCTAGTTATTTTAATTGGTCAGCAACCTGACACCCTATTAACAGCATACTCCCCTCTCATGTAGAGCCAATTGCTAGATAGCAAGAGCCACAGGCCCCAGCATGAGTATCAGCCCTGTGTGGTGGTTTGTGCCATTAATCTTAGCACTTGGGAAGCAGAGGCAGTCATAACTCTCTGAGTTCAAGGCCAGCTTGGTCTACATAGGTAGTTCTAGGTTAGGTAGGCTTACATAGTGAGATTCTGTAAATTAATGTGAGGAAATAATAAATTTGGAATAAGAATAATTCAAGACTGAATTATTCTGTCTCATGGTCTCATGTCTCATGGTCATCATGGATCCTGTTGAATTGGGCCTCATTTGTTACTGGATTTTTACTTCCTATGTGCAGAGCCTGTGTTTCTCTGTTGAAATGTAAGTAAGAATTGGATGTTTCATGAATTCTTAGTGTGTAGTGTCTTATCTACTCACAAATAGAACTGGCTGTAATACCTGCGTTAACTGCAGGCTAAAATCATACATATGATGCAGATGGCCAAGGCTTTCACAGTTCAGTTAAGAATTTGAAATCTATTGTCAACGCCATGCACAGGATGTTGACTGGAACAAAGCAGCGGGTGTGGAGCCATCCATTGTTCTTGCGTGTAGCTGCAGCTTTATGATAAAGCTGGATGCCTTGGGGCTGATCTCCCCACGCCTCTGTCAAAATGGCCTGTGGGGGAAATGGCAAAGGAGACAGCCTCTTCCATCTCTCAGCCTACAACTGATGCAAACTGTGCTGGGCAATCAGTTGGAAAAAAATCACAAAAAAACCCCAAACAAAAAGCAAGTCAAGGTCAACCCAGAAGGAAATCCAATGACCTCAAGATAACTTATGCCACAGGTTTTTTTTTTTTTTTTTTTTTTTTTTTTTTTTTTTTTTTTTTTTTTTCCCCTTGGATTTTTGTTCTTGTGTTTTATGAGCACTTCCACCACTTGGTGTCTGTACTCTTTGTGGGTCAGGGGCCAGAATCTCCATGAAAGTAAACTCCACCCAACTAGCCCTTCTACCGTTGTCCACCTTTTAATAAGAGCCTGAGGTATGACAGTTGTATTTCAAGTACGAGAACTATTAACTTCAGGAGTCAAATGAAGTAAAATGAAGACTGTTTTCACCCTCTGCTGTTTTTCTTATTTAGTGATTGATTAATTGATTTCATCTCCCTGAGTTTGGGGAAAGGTAGAATGGCTTAGTTATAACACTAAACACAAGTTTCTATCCATGTGGTCAGATGGCTGACCACAACCTTCCAAAGTCAGCAGTAGTGGTCCTCTATTTGCTGCTTAAGAGAGGATTACAAAGGATTACGGCTGCATGTCAAGCAATCATGGTGATGCAACCAGTCCACAGAGAGTCAAGGTGTCCCAGGATCCCGCTATCAAAGGGATTAAGAATTCCTCTGCCACAAGGAATAATTCGGAAGGTATGACCTCTTTCATTCCAGTCAGCAAGCATTTAATGAGGAAATACTAAGTTCTTCGTCTGCGTGAGTGGGGAAAAATGTCTGCAGTCCTAAGAGCCTCATAAATGAATTGAAATTCACATAGTTATGACCTTATGTGGGCACCAGTTGCTTGAATCTCCTTCAATGGGGACTATTAAATGATAGTATAGTCATACGAAAGAACTCATTCAATGTTTACAAGGTAAGGCAAGGAAATTAGAAGGGTTTACTAATACGGAAGTATTTCTTACATTAAGGGGAAAAAAGCAAATTATAGAACAATGGGCACAAGGGGTAATAATTTGAGGTTAAGAGGGGCAAAGAGGAAAGCCTACATTTTGCAATGTGCAGATGTCTCCTGCTGTATTCTCCAAGGTCATCAAGAAAGAGCAATGGGTGGCGAGGCCATGTGAGGCTTTGGAGCGAGGCAAATGGGCATCTTTTGTTGTGAAGCCTTGTATAGGCTTTGCTTTCTGAACAACTTCAATAAATCACTTAGCTAAAAATGTAATAAACAGCTAAACAGCTACATAAAACAAACAAACAAATCAGGAAGGTGTCGTCCTTTAAAGAAGACTCTGGAATTTAAGGCCTTCCGTGTGCTGAGCCTCTTAGCAGGAGTAATTTTAATCAGCGTCAGTATAGCTTTCAGTCTTTCCAGGGTGCTTCTCTCTGATAGCTCTCCAGGGACTACTGCTCCCTTAGCACTTTTTTTTTTAAGTTTTAGTTTTTTTAAATCTTGTATTAGTTATACAAAATAATGGAGTTCATTCTATTTTCATAAATGCATATCATGTACTTTAACCATATTCACGCCCCACCACAGTTCCCTTACTTCTTTTTGTTTTGTTTTTTGTTTTTTAAGACAGGGTTTCTCCATGTGCAGTTTTGGTGCCTTTCCTGGATCTCGCTCTGTAGACCAGGCTGGCCTCGAACTCATAGAGATCTGCTTGCCTCTGCCTCCCGAGTGCTGGGATTAAAGGCATGTGCCACCACTGCCTGCCCCCTTAATTCTTCAAACAATGTATAAACTAGGCATGGCGGCACATGCCTCAAATCCCAGCACTCTGGAGGTTGAATGGGGAGGGTTGCCATGAAGCCCAGGCCACCCTGTGCTCTACAGTAAGTTCCAGCCAGCCAAGACTATACACCAAGACTGTTTCTCAAGACAACAGAACAAAGAAACAAACAACAAACAATGAAACAAGAGCAGACCCCTGAAAAGGTGGCTTTGTACTTCCCATTCAATAGCTGAGAAGTTGGCCCATTGGGGGATCAACAGTCCCTAAGTCTCCCACTTGAACACAGAGCTGTAGTGTCCCAGCTCTTGACTTCTGTCTACTGAACACGGCCTCTGCTGATGGTTAGAGCAGCTCTGTGCTACAGGTTCCTTTTGTCCTGTGGAATGCACAGTCCGTCCTGATTCTCTGCGGTGATAACACAGATGTTTGTGCCGACCCTGCTCAGAATCAAGACTCCTGGTGTCTCCTTCCTGTGCAGGAACGCAGTGTTATTTTCCTGAACACAACAAGACTGTGATAAGATAAATATCTGATGTCCCCAACCAAAAACACCTCGCAAAGAGCACCTACGACCATAAACTGAGCCACCCAGGTCGTACTTGGACAGTTAAATAATTTCTTCTAATCAGGGAAGTTGTAAAATTTGAGTGATGGATGAGGATGGATAGGGCAAAGGGCACAGGGCTGGTGAAGTCCAATGAATATAGGGAAAATCCTTAGTGACTCTCATAGGACCTCATAGATGCTACAGTCGCCTTATTTCATGGATAATAATAGGGAACTCCAAAGGTCCACGTGCTAGTTACCATTTTAGGTGTTTCCCCTCAAGAATTCATTAAATATTCATATCACACTTACAAAGTAGAAATTATTATAAACCTCCTCTTTACAAACAGGTAAACTGGGACACAGAGAATCCAAGCAGCCCCTTTAAGGTCACAGAGGCTACACAGGGTAGAGCAGACTGTCAGAAGCTGGACAAACTGGTTTTGGGTCTCAAGTCTGGGCTTTCCGCATCCAGGTACAGAGAACATCCGTGTGCACCTGGGCTAGGCATTGTACAGAGAGAATGATTGCGGCATAGCAGGACGGAAGGAGGAAGGGAGGGAGGAGGAGATGGGAGGGAGGACCACTTTCTGTAGTCCCAGTTTGGTTCAGCTTCCTGCAGGGTTCCTGCTCACCTGCAGACCAGCAGCTCTGAGGCTGACAACTTGATCTTGTCATTTCAACCAGATTTTACCAGCTGACTCCACTGTTTGGAGCTTGAACTCTCCTGCCTTCTGTATTCCCTCTTGTCATTTGAGGGGCAAATGTCCTGATGAATGAAATGAAGACCTGGGTTCTTGGAAGACTAGTAATTACTAACAAAAAGAATTTGCATGCCTCAGTTAGTGTATCCTGATGTGGGTAACATTCTTCCCACTGTAGAGAGGAGAAAGTGGAGTCTCCTCTGGGTTAGGTCATTTGCTCTGTCATGTAACTAGTAAGAAGTGATGAGTCCTGGGGCCAGGGCCATTTGACTCTAAAGTCTGGTTTATACCTTCTCTAAACATCCTCTGAATCCTATAGATAATTTCATGTGATGGGAGCATTCAAACCCTGACTAAACTGTATCCTCAGATTTAGAAACATAAGCTCCACAGGAGCCTATTTTCCTGTTCCCAAGGGTCAGAGCCTGGCTTTGACAAGAACTAGTGAGCTAACCATGTCCTTACGTAAAAACTGACCCAGAAGCAAGCCATTTGAGAGTAATTTAGCATTGTTCTAGGCCAAGAGAATATAATTCCAAAGAAGAACACGACTCCCAGTGGGAAATGGAGTTCTTGCTGGCAGAACTCTAGATCTGCTTCACAGTTGAGCCACAATCACACATTTCTCTAAGCCTCGGAGTCCAAACAAAGTATTCCATAAACAAGAAAAAGAAGCCTAAGAGAGAGGCCAGTGGGCTTTGTTATCGCTTTTCAATGAGCAAGACATATTTTATTGGAAGCTCTACCCCCACGGGAGGGAATCCCTGTTTTTTATCTCCCATGTACAACCACAGCCAGCCCGCCCCACTCCACTCTTCCGAAGTCACCTTTCACCGGGAGGTCAGCGAACACAAGCATCTGACCTTGCCTCTCTTGATGCTCTTTCCTGGGCACAAATCAAAATTTTAATGAAGTACCTTGCAGTCTCCAAAGGAAACAGAGCAAAAGTCAAGTGGGTCGACAGCAAAGCGCTGACCAGATACTTTGCTGGGTGTGGCCATTAAAACTGAATTGCAAAAGGCGTCATGCCAAGGAGGCGAATTTGTGTCTTCACAGCTCCTCTCTTTCGTGCCTCTGACATTCCCAAGGGCCTCCCAACTTCCTAAACTTTATTCTTGTCTTAGAAGCCAAAACAGACAAAAATTCGTATTTTCCAAATGTTGGCGAGGATGAAATATAAGCATACCTGCAAATAAATTCAAGTAAAAGAATTAAGTAGGGTGTATGATTAGGAGGGCGAGGAAGTGGGCAGCTTTAAATGGCATGCCTTACGGCAAGTTTCACTGAAAACTTGACATTAAATGAAATAGAGGAAGAGGGGGAGACAGACAAGCTGACAGACCTCAGCCAGACGTGGAGGCAGAGGGAAGACTGTGCTAAGACACAGGAGTGGAGGGGTACAACCATTCTGGCAGGAATGAAGATATTCCAGGGAGACGTTTGTGACCTCCCCTTGGTTATCAGAGTTTTGAGATAATAGAACCCAAGAAAGTGAAATTTCCCCCAGGAATCTCACGCTGGGAGAAGGTAGAGACTGAGCCCTGGTGCCAGCCAGAGGGAGATTTTGACTCTTGAAAAGAAATGTCACACGGTTCTAACAACTTGTCAGAGTCCTTCGCAAGAGAGAGAGCTGAGACAACCATGGTGGGCGGGACCACACCTTGGCCAGACTCAGCTGTGCATCCCTCTTGCCTGCTGTCCAAACCTAAACCTTCTATTATCAGGATCCTGGGGGTGGATTTAGGGGGTACACTGGACCTCTTTGTCCTTCTTCCCAGTGTGGCTACTGATAGGAAAAGGGCGCTGGTTGGTGGCGCTGGTTACCTCGTGGAAAGATCACGGTCACGACAGAACCCAGTAGTACCTTTCAGAGCTTTATTAGGAGGGAAAAGGGGTGTGGGGAAGGGGACCAGTCCTGATGAGAGAGAAAGATGGGGGAGGGAGCAGAGCGGAGAGCAGAGAGGAAACAGAGAGAGAGAGAGAGGGTGGGGGTCTACGTCGGCTTTTTAAGGTGCAGATTGAGTGACCACATGTCACCAGTGCCTGCTGATGATGTAAGACATAGGACCCCGAGCTGTGCATGTACAGGATCCTAACAGCTACATTGGATAAATCTTCTTTTTCTGCTTCCCACATTATTTGTTTCTTTAAATTGACCTACTGTGATAGTTTGAAAGAAAATGGCCCCAAAGGGAGTGGCACTATTAGGAAGTGTGGCCTTGTTGGAGGAAGTGTGTCACTGTGGGGATGGGCTTTGATGTCTCTTTTGCTCAAGCTTTCCTCAGTATGACTATCATTTGACTTCCTGTTGCCTGCAAGCTGTAGCACTCTCAACTATCTTTCCAGTACATCTCTGTCTGCATGCCGCCATGCTCCCAGTCATGATGATAACGGAGTGAACCTTTGAAACTGTAAACCAGCCACCCAATTAAGTGCTTTCTTTATAAGAGTTGTGGTCAGGATGTCTCTTCACAGCAATAAAACCCCTAACTAAGACACCCACTCGCTTGTTCGAGCTGCCACCACCTGGGCTCTGGCTCTAACAATTCTAGTAACAGGATAAAGAGCTGGAGAAAGGGCAAGGGGTTGTGGCTAAATGAGCTGAGAGAACGAAGAAGAGGTGGGAGGTAAGAGATGGGAAAAAGAGGGGAAGGAGGCCCTGTTGTGGCCTTGGAGACCTTACCGGGATTCACAGGCTGCTTTATCATAACAACGGCATCATCTATCACTTCTGACATGTGCAAGAATCAATATTGCTCGGGGTCCTCCATCAAGCCTTAGATCTAATATATCCTGTCCTGTGAGGCAGGGAAGCAGGTAAGTTATTATTGTTCTCATTTCAGAGATGAACCAGACTCAGAGGATATAGAATAAATTATCAATGACTCAGAGAGGAATTTGACCTAGATTTAAACCTTTGATAGACTGTTATTTTAATCTTTACTCCATTCTAAGTTATTTGATATGGTTTTGAAATGAAGAGCCAGGGCAGACGAGATGGCTCAGCTGGTAAAGGCACTTGTTGCCCCAGCGTGACAACCTGAGTGTGACCCCTGAAGCCCATACAACGGAGATAGCTGGTTCCACTAAGTTGTCTTCTGACCTCCATATATGCACTGTGCCATAAGCATGTCCACACAAGCACATGCCACACAATAATAATAATAATAATAATAATAATAATAAATTAATTAATTACTTAATAATAAAATGAATAAAATAAAGTTTATAAAGAAACAAAGAGACAATAAAAAGAGAAAATGCTAACCTTATTCTTAGTTATTATCTTACATCTCAGTGTATTTTCTTTCATAATTACTGAACATCACAGACTGGGTAATTTATAAATGACATAGGTTTGTTTAACTGACAGTTCTGGAGGGTGGGAAAACTAAGACTATTTCGCTGGTATCATCATGTGGAGGAAGGTATTGGGCAGTGAGACGGGCCAAGCATAGCAAGACTACCCCAGCAATGTGGAACTCACTCTTCTGACGATAGTTTCTGAAACATGAGCTTTAGGAAGACAAGCTCACACCATAGCATCTTCCATCCTTTTGTACATGGATTCTCTCATTTAAAAATTTTAATTTACTGTCTATAGACTTAGAGGAGTACTGGTTATATATATCTCACCTTGACTGGGCATCATTTATGCAGACTGTTGTGCGAATCCTGCCCCCTTGCCTTCAGCAAAAGTAAAGGCCCTTCCATTATTACCATTTTTCCTTATCTTATTTATTTCTAGCCTCTCTCTTGACCTCTGACCTCAATGGGGGAATTCCATCCTCCAGGGTTTTTAAATATTTATTTTGCTTTATATGCATTGGTGTTTTGCCTGCATGTTTGTCTGTGTGGAGGTGCTGGATCCCTGGAACTGGAGTCACAGACAGCTGGGAGCTGCCATGTAGGTGCTGGGAATTGAACTCAGAACCTCTGGAAGAGAAGCCAGTGCTCTTAACCACTGAGCCATTTCTCCAGTCCCCATCTTCCAGTTTTGACTTTTGACATCCCCTACGTAGAACGTAACTTGCCTGGAAGTCACTCAGTGGTCATGACCCCACCAGTGTCACACTCTGTGTACCTTCAAGGAAGTCAGTGAGTGAGCACTGATTTTTTGATTCTTGTGTTTATCTCAAATTCCCCCAGACTGTGGGCTGCAAGGTCTTTCTGTATGATATCTTTGTAGGGTGTTCAGTAGTATTTCGACAGATCACTGCTCATGTACCAGTGTGATGAATGGAGTCTTCAGAATGGTCATCTGTTAAACAAACAGATCTGCTAAACTAATAAACTTGGTTATGGACAAAGCACATTTCCTCTTACATAATTCTTCCTCGTGGTGGTCAGACTGTGTTGGGGAGGAAAACAGCTGCTTTCTCAGGGGCCTTTGTGTCCCTGTCATTGCTGCACTTTACAGAAGGGTGACTGCAGTCATGGGATTTCCCACGTTTGCTGGGAGAACATGAGAATCCTTGAAACCACAGAACCAAGAGCTCGGTGACAGATTGTTTCCTATGTTACCAGGAAGCTGTGCTTCTGACATTTCATCAATGTACTCACTGAGGATGCTCGATCCTTTCTCAATGAAACTACTTTTTACCTCCTCTGACTCTTTGGTCCTGGATTCTTCTTGCTCATCACTCTCCTTAAGCCTCAGCCAGTAAGCTTCCTATGGAGAACCCAGAGGCAAACTTCATCTCTTAATTTATTAAATATAAAGTATCAGCTTACGAGCACATGAAACATCAAGACCTTTACATGAGATGTGCCTGACAATGTGGCAGGCTATGTTTTCTTACTGTTCATTTAGCTTCTCTGTTTCTTGATTTTGCCCTAGGAAGAGGTTTTTTGATTTTGTTTTAATTAAGCTTAGATGAAATACCCTTATTTCACTTTCTCAGGAGTTTGTGTCTTGCCTTGAGTTAGCCTCAAGAAAGCATTTGAAAATACTTTTTTTAACTGTAGAGTTCTTTTTTAATTATTAATTTTTTAAAATTTATTTTATATGCCAACCACAGCTCCTCCTCCCTCTTCTCCTCCTGTATCCTCCCTACACCTCCTTTCTATCCCGCCCCATCCTCTCCTCAGAAAGGGTAAGACCTCCCATAAGAGTCAACAAAGCATGGCATAGCAAGTTGAGGCAGGACCAAGCTCCTCCCCACTGCATCAAGGCTGCGTGAGGCTCCCACTGGAGGGAATAGGTTCCAAAAAGCCGGCTCATGTGCCAGGGACAGATCCGATCCCATCGCTAGGGGCCACACAAACAAAACAAGCTACCCAACTGTCACCTACATGCAGAGGGCCTAGGTTGGTCCCATGCAGGCTCCCTAGTTGTTGATCTAGAGTCCTTGAGCTCCCCCAAGCTTGGGTCAGCTATGTCCGTGGGTTTCCCCATCATGATCTTGAAAATACTTTAAAAGAAACAATTTACAAAGCAAGAGTGAGCCAAGATGTGGAGAAGGGCACCAGGATGAATCTGGGTATAGTTTGGTTAAGACACTGCCATCAAAACTTTAGATCAGAATCACATGGACTACTTTTTATAGTCACATTCAGTTGATTCTTCTATATATAGTAGTTATGATCTGTCTCCAATTATTCAGTTTGTTTTTGAAGACCCAATTGATGTCATGAAATCCTTCAGCTAAAGTTCACACTCATTTTGCCATGTACCCAGATGGGGTTACGAATTGTCTCATCTAATTATTTGCAATGGGATTGCATTGATATTTGTCTTTTCTCCTTCTTCTGCTCCCCACAAGATATTCCAAATATGTGAATGTGCAAACAATCAGTAGTGGTTCATGCATTACAACACCAATTACAATGTTAAACACACAACTAGATAAGCAACTAATATTTTCTAAACTAAACTGAATTTTAATGGTCACTCTATTAGAGTTCTCTAGAGTAGCAGAACTTATCATATATGTATTTATTAGATTTATTATATGACTTACAAGCTATGGTCCAACTAATCCAACAATGGTGTGCTATGAATGGAAAGTCCAACAATCTAGAAGTTGCTCCGTCCATAAGGCTGGATATCTCAGCTGCTCTTTAGTAGATTCTGGAATCCCAAAGAAGTAGGCTCTAATGCCAGTGAAGGAGTGGATTTGCTAGCAAGGTGAGGGCAAGCAGGCAAAGAGCAAAAGCTTCCTTCCTCCATGTCCTTATATAGGCTTCCATCAGAAGGTGTGACCCTCATTAAAGGTGTGTCTTCCCACCTCAAGATCAGATTAAAGGTATGTATCTTCCTGCCTCAAAGGTCCACACTACAAATGGGTCTACCCACTTCAAACTAAGCAAAAAAATATCTCTCAGGTGTGCCCTGCATTTCTGGATTGTAGTTCATTCCAGATGTAGTCAAGTTAACAAGCAAGAATAGCCATTGCAGTCACCAACAATTTTGTTGGTCTCCAGCAACTACTAAGAGATTTGTTCATTTTTTCATTCATAACTTATTTATTTTTATTTTGAGTATAGTTCTACCACCTCTCAAAATCCATCAATAGATTGTACTGTTAATTAGGTCAGAACTCTCATTTCTCAACCCAGTGAAATGAAATTGATAATCAAAGTAGCCATCACACCATCCGAACAACTGTGTCTTCAGCAACCAGAACACTGTTGGGGTAGTTACTTCAGGTGCACTACCAAGTATCTAGACTTTGCATTTTTTAGTAGAACTGGATTCATATTCAGAAGCACTTCTGAAATGAATAAATGAATTCTTGATTATTTAGTGCTAGCCCATCATTCCTAAGCGTGATGTGTAGGCAATCTTATTTCTGAAGCCTATGAACCCTTTTCAATTTTTTTCAATTTTATAACAGGAATATGCCTTTGAAAAGAGTGGGTCAGGAGCTTGGTCCTGTATAAGGAAGTTAAGATTATCTTGCCATGCTTGCACCTCTCTTCCCAAGAAAGGTAAACCACATATTCTACATCATCTGATGATTCTGCTCTGCAAGTCCTGCATTCCTGGAAGGAAAAAACCCTTCAATACCTGCTGTGGATTCTAAATTTTGTTTAGTAGAACTGAGTAAGAACTCATCATGAGTTCATCCACACAGATGTTCTTCCTTTTGAGTTCTGAGACTGCTGAAAAATCATGGACCCAATAAAGAACTTCTTCACAAATAGGGAAGGTTTGTCACCAATATTCTACCATAGATCAGTCACATTTCTAGAGTATTGTGAAGAACACTAGAAGGAGAACCAAAGGATAATAGTTCTGAACTCTGGTAATATGGGAAATTACATTAGTGGGTATGCATTTTCTCAATAGAATATACAGACCATCTAGCTTATTCCTAAGATCATGGCAACATCATTAGTCTAATATTGGCAATTTTGTTGTGCTTATAGGACTACTCAGTATCAATTATAGACATCAACTCACCACAGCATAATGCTTATACCTCCATACTTGCTCAAGGTACTGCTTAATTTCCCATTGTTTTCTGCAACCATTTAGGATTGCTGGAAAATTCTAATTCATCACATCCTGTTTATAAAGTATATTACTAATCTCTAGCTTACTGTTTCAATCACATTTTGAAATCAACCTAATTACTCAGGCTCATCAAGACTGTGAACCATAAACAAAGGAATTTTCATGATTAAAACCATCTCTTTGTAGCCGAACAGTCATAGGAGTTCAGAGGGATTAGAGCTATTGAAGTCCAAGTTACTTAGACCATAAGGTCTCCAAGGTCACTTGGCCCAAAATGGGTTGTATTTTTAGAAACTGGCGTAGAGTTGCTGTTGGGAAACGTGTGAGAAAGTTTCTTGCAGCAGTATTTGTTGGCTGAACTAAAGAGTCTGGTGTCTGTTTTGTGTTTGGTGACAAGGTGAACAAAGTGTGTGGGAGTATAAGGTCTGACTCATTCCTACAAATTTCTGGTGCAGTGAAACTCAGACACCAAAACAACACTCCCTTAGGACCTTAAAAAAGTAGACTTAGGAATTCGAGGGGTTCAGTATTAGGAGATGTATGATTCTCAGCCCAGTTCTGGAAGACCCTTTCTTGTTCTACATCTGGCATATGGCAGCAGTGAGGAGGAGTCCTAGTACAGCTCCTTGTCTGAGAGGAGGCCAAGGACCCAGAGATGTAATCCAGCAACAATCTGAAAGGTCCTGGTTACATGTTATTGAATAAATAAGCTTTAAGATCTCATAAAACTATCTCAGAAAATTTTAATGAGCATCCGTGCTTTGCTACAGTGGTTTGTGTTTGTTCTGTTCTGTTCTGTTCTTTGCTTTAGACCATCTTGGATTTAGTGAATACACACTTTCCACTATTCATCATTACCAATGACTATCCTGTTGAAAATTAAACATAGTCTTGACATGTGATGCCTAACATAATAGCTATATGACCCATAAGTAAAATAAAATTTCACTTACATATCAATTCCTCAGCTACTCATTGCAGATATTCAATGTCCCCCATATAAGATGGAGAAAAAGAGGGAATTTCTACCATTGCAGGAAGTTCTGTTAGACTGTGCTGTGGACATTTTTATAAATACCAATTGGTCATTATTATTAAATCTCACAGTTCTCTAACTAAGAATGCTCTCATTTTTGTTGCTATTATGGTTGATGTGCTGAGTGTCCATCAAAGGTGGTGCATCTTTAGCAGGTGTGACGAGTGAACGGTCCTTAGGTCACAGGGAAGGAGCCCTTGAGAAGAATTGTGGGACCCCAGTCTCCCTTGGCTTCAGCTCCAGATGTGACATGTGCTCCAGCTCTGGTATACCTCTACCTACTTCCATCCCCAGAGACCAGCCAATGGGGCCTGTCCAATTTTGGATTTTAAGCCTCTGCAGCTGTGAGCTCGGTGAGCTTTTTTAACAGCATCCTGTGTCAGGCATTCTCTTACTGTGCTAGAAAGGCGGGTAAAATACCCGGTGAGAAAACAGATTCAGAATTCAGTGAGTTGATTGAACGTGTGCACAAAGCGGTAGGAGAAAGGGACTCTTTTAATTTGATTCGGTTCCAAAGCTCTTATTGCCTCCATGTCTTATCTCCATATTTCCTTTATCACAGTTTCTCACTGTGGCACTTGTTCCCCCGAAGCCTTGTGAATGAACACTTTTTTAAAGACTAGTCTAAAGTCTTATACTGTGACAGAACAGCAGACGGAAGCCATCTGCAGGGGGCAGTGGCTTTGGTTTGGCTTTGGTTTCAGGGACTCAAAGCAGATCAGCTCCGTCTGTGGGGGTGGGGGTCTATGACAGCAGCTTTTCACATATTGGCTGACCAGGAAGCAGAGAGAGCAGACAGCAACCAGAGGTCTATACAGCCTTCAGTGCTCACATTCAGTGACCTAATTCCTCCAGCTAGTACTTACATCTCAAAGGTTCCACAGACTAAAAACGCCACCACCCACTTAGGAACAAGTGCTCAAATGGGCACCTAGAAAATATTTGAAATTCAAAGCACATCAAATAGAATAATCACTAAACTATCGACAGTTTAAGAAAACAGTGTCAACACAAACGATCACATTGCAGCTACCACTCATTAAGTTATTTGCAGGAAGATTACACGGGAATTTGGTATGTGTAAGTATAAGTACACATGGCATTTTATCATATTCGGTCATAAATGATGCAACTATATTTAAATTACACCTATTAGTCTATTGCCCAAAAAATTTACATAAAAATCCTTCAATATGTCATTCCAGTTATGTTGCTAAAGTCAACAAGGACCTATCCACCACAGGGGATGATCTAAAAACTATAACAAATAAGCAGGAAATAGACCCCATCTTACAGAGAACCATTTTGTCTGTGTGGTGTTTAATACTGAGTGTCAACTTGACAGGTTGTAGAATCACTTAGAAGATAAGCCCCTGGGTATGTTTGTGAGGGATTCTATTAGCTTAATGGAAATGGAAAGACTCACCTTAACTGTTGGTGGCACCATTCTATGGGCTGAAGAGAAAGGGAAAGTGAACTGAGCACCAGTGTTCACTACTTTTTGCTTCCTGGTTGGGGAATGCAATATGACCAGCTGTCTGATGCTCCTGCCTCCAACCCTTCCTTGCCATGAAGGATTATACTCTCAAAATTTTTTGTGGCGGAAAAGAGGTCAGACAAGCTTAAATTTGCATGCAAGGCATAGGCTGAGAGGGTCATGGAATCTTGCTCCATGATTTCAAATACATGCTGAGGCCGGCAATATATATCCAGCAGGGCGGGATTCCCCGAAGAGGTGCCCTGAGTATGAAGCTGTGAAGATGAAACCTAAGAGCCAAGGATAACCCCAAGATTTTGGAGATGTCAGGATCACTGATTATCTGCTGGGGAAAGCTGCATGGAAGGAGGAGACTCAGCCCAAGCAAGAGGCTAGGGTTGAGGAAAGTGGCTACTTTGGCCCTTTGGAGCCCAGGTGATTCCAGTATGAATCCCGGATGCTGGATATGGAGCTGTAATATTTGACGAAGCAGCAGCATCCGATGCTTACTCTGCTGTTTTTTGGTCTTGCTTTGGTATGATTATTTATTGTTATGCTTCTGTTCTTCCCTTTGGGAACAGAATGTTTAGTCTATGCCAATGCATGTTGAAATATGTAATGTGTGTGTGTGTGTGTGTGTGTGTGTGTGTGTGTGTGTGTGTGTAGTTCTGTGAGACTACAGACATCAGAGAAAAATGTTGAGTATTCTTTTCCATCACTCTACTTTATTCCCTTGAGACAGGGTCTCTCACTGAACCTGGAGTTTGCTAGTTTTTTACTAGGCTGGTAACCAGAAAGATGCAGAAATTCTCCTGTCTTTTACCCCTCACAGCACCTGAGTTACTGATATGGATGTCTTTATTTTTATGTGAATGATGGGGAGAAGAATCCAGACACTCATGCTTGTGCAGAAAGAAGTTTTATCCACTAAGCCGTCTTCCCCGCTCATAACTTGTTTGGTAATGCTATGGAACTCACAGTTGAGAGATTGTGTTGAGTCTCAGAAGAGGTTTGAACTTGGGACTGTGAACAATATTGGAACTGTTAAAACTACGGGAACTTTGGAAGGTGAACTGAATGCCTTTTCCATCATGAGCTGGCCATAAGCCTATGAGGAAAGGAGGAGGAAATTGATGGCATAAAAGTGATGGATTTTGGTGTCAACTTGATAGGAATAGAATTTTGATTGTTAATATCAACTGGACAGAATCTAGAATCACCCAGAAGACACACCACTGTGTGTGCTTGTGAAGGATCATCTGTATTAGGCTAATTGAGGTAAAAAGACCATCTTAACTGTTGGTGGCACTATTCCATGGGCTGAGGTCCTGCGCTGAATAAAAGGAGAAAGTGAGGTGAGCACCAGCATTCCTCACTCTCTGCTTCAAACTACAATCCCAAAACACACCCTTCAACCCCTAAAATACTTTCCTCAAACTATTTTATTACAGCACCAGGAAAAGTAACTAATACAGACTCAAAGTAGTATGCTCAAAGACTATACACATAGTTTAAAAAAGTTAAAAAGGCACATTGAGGAAGTATTAAAAGCATTGGATAGAAATATTCTAAGTACAGGAAACAAAAATAATTAAATAAATGAATAACTCCTAGATGAAATCAGAAAAAATATGAAAATTTTGCCTATAGAATGATAAAAATGCGATTATGGCTGTAGTTACTAGTATTTATGTTTCTCAAACTAGACTTTATTTGTTCCTTAAAAACACATCTCCTCTAGCATGTTACATTTTACTAGTGTGATTCATCAGTTGTTTCCTGGAACAAATGTTAAAACTATCACAAGTCCCAATTAAAGAATTATAGTTGTGGGGTAGAGAACACAGTCTGGCATTTTGTTGATTTGGGGATGGACAGCTTCTCTCTCCTCTGGTATGCATCTTCTTCCATGCAGCATATTTGTCTTGGTTACTGTTAATCAGTTCCCGTGGCTAACATCCCTGTGATTCGCCCTCATAAACACACTGTAAGAGGATAAACTTTATTACATCCATCAGGCAGTCTGCCCCTTCAACGTCAACAAAGCTCCGATCCTGGGAATCCGTGTGTAACTATCTCAGATGCCCGAAAGACGGTCTGAGTACAGACTGTGAGTCCTTGAAGTTTGGGTGTCTGCCTTGGGAGGCAATTTGGAGAGATGACACCAGCTGTACTCAGAGGGGAGAAGACAACCTGTTTATTACACAGGGAATAAAGATCAAGCCAGAGGGCAGTGGGGAGAAATCACTGGCCAGAGGGAAACACTAAATCATGCCAACATTTTTCTACCTCTAGGCAATCAGTTCTCTTCAAAGCCACTTCCTGTCAAGGTTACTGTGACAGAGAGGCAGGCCTTGCCTTACCCCCAAGTGACATGAATATCCATATTTGATGTTAATGTGACATTATCGGCTAGGTGCCAGGAGGCTCAAGAACCTGTGAGGAAACAAAATGGTGGCACACGTGGGTAGCTGTTAGTTTTCTAACAGATCCCAATCCTGGAGCTGGGATTTCTGCTCTGAGGGTGGGATGGAAAGGTGTCCTAGTCAAGGAGACTTTAATACTTATATACACGTAAAACAATCCATAAAATCTTGGCAGTGTGGTCTTTCTCCAAGCCCAAGAAGAAGGCCCGTGACTGGGGATTGGTCCACGAGAGACTTAGCAGTTCCCTCTGTCTTGGATAGGGGATGAAAAGGAAGATGGCAGCATACAATATGCAGCAGTGGGTGAGAGGGAAGGAAACCTGAGTACTCAATGCTCAATCTGTTACTCTGTTAGCTTTGCCATAGAGGAGTATATGTTAGGAAGCGTCCAAGTCTTCTTGTCCATAGTGTAGCAGTTCATTCACTCAGCCATGAAAAGTCTATGTGAGCACATAGGAAGACTTGTGTACCAAATGAGGGGCGGGGCTGGAGAAGCTTCCCCCAAGAGCAGCTATCTGGGATGTGCACGATGAGCAACAACCAGTTTTACAACATACTAAGGCAAAGCAGTAGGAATAGCATGTGTGTAGGATATGAGAGAGCATGAATGTTTGGGGGAAGTCCAGGGCTATTGGGTCGTTCAGTGTAAAGAGAGTGATACAGATACTGGTGGAGAGAAGAGCAAAGTTTGCTTAAGCCCTGTAATCTCATAAGTAGCAGCAACAGCTCTTAACATGGGGGTGTTGGCACAAACCACCTCTTTGCTTTATATGTGTTGGTCATGCCACCTCAGGAACTGGGGCATTATCCTCTCCCACTTTAAAGATAAAGAAACTGGGGCCTAGCACATCTTAGTGATCTATGTCTATGAACACTGTTCTGACCAGAAACCAGAGCAGTTCTCAGGTGTGGAGGCCCACAGAGGTTTCCTAGTGAGATCTGAGCTTGCTTTATCCAGCAGAGCTGCACTAGAGGATTGCTTGATCATGTGTGTGGTTTCTAGGTGATTGGAAGGGTCTACACTTGGCTGAGCCAGGGGGAGGTCATTTGCTCCACCCCTTGGCATTCCTATAAATAGCCCTTTAAAAGAGACAGAAGGGGCCAGTGAATAAGGATCCAGACCCTCCCGAGGCTATCCTGTGTTTCTATCTATTTCTCTCCCCTCTATCCCTTTATCTAAATCTCCTATCCCTAACTCCTCAAGAGTACCCTGGAATAAAATGTGGGAGCTGGTCTCCCAGCTGGCCTCCCACACTGAGGATTAAATGACAAGATGAAGTGATATGATTTAGCTTGAGTTGAAGAGTTCTTGGTCAAAACTAGACCTTTTTCAAGCTCACTGAGCTGCCATGCTTTATAATTTAAAGATTATCCACTAATATTTAGAATATAATGATGCAACTCACTGTCCTACTCTTCATTTTTTCCTAATTAATTCAGCATATAGTAGTTGAATGATTACTGAAAGTCAAAACTGTTATATACATTAGTAATAAACCAGTGAACAAAACACATAAAAATCTTTGCCTTTATAGTATCCTTGTATCTCATGAGGGGTGATTTATAACAATACATTAACTGGATCACATACTATGTGAAGAGATAGTTGAGCTTTGTAAAACAGCATACAGGACAAGGGTTTCTTTTGACAGATAGGGCTTTTATATTACAAAACAGTGAAGTATATCAATCTTTTATAATCCTTTTGTGTGTGCATGCTTACAAAAATTTTCTTAAATATTTACTTTTATATTTATCTTCATGAAAGAGGATATAAGTGAAATTTTATAGTTTCAGCCCTATAATCACTTTTTTCTTCCTTGGTCATGGATAAGTGAATAAAAATGCAATTGATAATAGAAGTGTAAAACCCTAGGTGAAGCTCCACAGCATCAGAATGGCCATTCTGATGATAGAGTTCACTGAGGTGTACAGAGTTTGGGATTGCACAGTGTTTGTGTGGCTTCCTTAAGCTAGCTGTGTGATGTTAGTTTGTTAGTTAATTAGAATGAAAGAATCTTTTTAAAATAAAAATAAGTCATATGCCAATTATAGGTCATTTTGTATTATATATGGTAAGCAGATAATAATACATGCTACTGTTATACTCATTGGCAGAATAAAACTGTTGTCATTATAATTATTAAGATTATCAACAAAATAATCTTAAAATAAATAACATTTTCTATACCTCAACATCGAAAGTATAAAAATAATCATTAAGTTTTAGATTCATGTTTTTTCTCAATATTTCATTTAATTTCAAGTCAGTAAAAATATAAGATTAGGATAAAGACCATTAATATACATGGCCCAAATTTGCCTAGATTCATAAACTCTTAATGTTTACTCATATATGCACAATAAATTATTTCTATTGTTGCCATTAGTTGCAGAATGCCCCTCTGTTTGGATTCTTCTCCTAGTTTGTTCATGTTCAAGTTCAACTTACTATTTGTTCCTGACCTTCCAGACCATCATAAATCCTTCATAAGCTGTCCTCTGACTTCCACATATATACCGTGGCATGTGTATCCACACACATGCAAAATAAACAATTAAACGTTAGACAAAAGCAGAAACATAGTGCCTTAGTTTTAGACTCTGAATTTTTCTCTTTTGTTGCTTGAAAGTAAGATATGTTTATTTGAGTTGGTTTATTTACAGCATGAAAGTCACAACACCAAGAGGTAGCTAGTTATAGCATATTGATGCCCAAGATGACCTTAGACAGTAATTGAATTTATTCCTTCATTTAATTGGTAGAAGAAAAGCCCACTCACCAATGAAATTATATTAACATATCCCTCACAGCTAGTTAAGACTGGATTAAAACCCAGATTTTCCTGGCTTTGGTGAGGATTCTCCCTCTGCATCTCATAACCTCTCATTGACTTGGAACAGTGTTTATCTCATCACAGTTCTGATTCCAGGCATTGGATGGTTCAAGTAATAACCCCGTGTCTTCCCAGTTAGATGAAAAAGAAGTAAGCACATTGAAAAGCAATGCCAGCAGCAGCAGGCAGTTATTGAAGGTATTGGCTTGAGTCATGCTTTGGAATGTCTGTCAGAGCAAAAGAAGAACACATGATACCACTGGGCTGCCACATCCACCGTCTCTCATGCTTAGGGATGATTTGTTCCTTCTTTGCCAAATTCCATTCCTACTGCCCAGCTGCCGGCACCCTTGATCATATCAAACTCATGGAAGGCTATTTCTGTCAATAGCTTGCACATTTACAAACAAAAAAATCAAACAGCAAGGACACAAACCTATCTTTTGAATTCCTTTTTGCAGTTTGATATGAAATATATCTATATCATATTTATTTTGATATTATGCAATATATTTTATCTTTGTTTTTATTCTTCTAATTTCTTTGAAAAAACTTAAATATAAAACCTAGACAGATAATAATGGTCACATGTCATGGCTGGATTAAAGGGACACAACATTCCACCATGTTTGTCTCAATTTTTTTTTTAAGACTATGACATTACAGATATCTGGCCAAGCTTCATGTTGTTCCCCATTCCTCCTATTTTCTTCTCCCCCAACCCCCAATCCTCCCTAGAAGTCAGTTAGCAACTTCGTATAGTGACTTAAAATTTGAGTTATTTATCTAACCCACTAAGCCATATGAAGTATTGTTTGCAGGTTTGAAACGACATTTTAATAGTGCATGCTGTCTCAGAGCAACTTGGGTGGAAAAGGGTTTGTTTCATCTCACAGTTTGTAGTTCATCATCCAGGGAAGTCAGGGCAGGAACCCAAGGCAGGAACCTGGAGGCAGGGACTGATGCAGGTTCTGTGAAGGAACTTGCTCCTCATGGCTTTCTCAGCCTACTTTGTTGTACCACCCAGGACCACCTACCTAGGGTTGACACCACCCACAGTGGGCTGGGTCTTCCTACATCAATCACTAATTAAGAAAATGCCCCACAGGGTTACTTACCTACAGGCCAGTCTTACGGAGGTGTTTTCTCATTTGTGGTTCCCTCAGATATGTCTGAGTTTGAGTCAACTTGACAAATAACTAGCCAGCCCATATGCTGCCTGCAGTCCTTTGCACCTTGCTTTTGTATTTATGGGTTTTTTGTTTTGTTTTGTTTTGCTTAATTTTGAGACAGAGTTTATCTGTGTATCCCTGGTTGTCCTGGAATTCACTCCATAGACCAGGCTGGCCTTGAACTCAGAGATCTTCCTGCCTCTGACACACCAGTGCTGGGATTAAAGAAAGGCATGCACACCACACTTGGCTTGCGTTTATATTTTAATGTTGAAACATGCTCTGCATATTGACTTAGGTATTATAGTATAGTTAATATTTCCTTTTGCATTATATTGTTTTCTATATGAAAATTCCAGCATATCAGCATGGTGAAATTTGTTATATGTGAACATGTTTTATGTGATCTTTTCATAAAAATTTAATCTAAGCTGTGGTACTAAAGTTTCAACTTTTCTACATCTTCTTTTAGACTAATAGCATCGAAATTCTTTCTTTTATAAATATTTTTATTTTTAAAAATTATGTGGTACTTTGAATGTAATTGGCCCCTGTAAGCTCATGGGGAGTGGGATTATTTGGAGGTGTAACTTTGTTGGAATATGTGTGGCCTTGTTGGAGGAAGTGTGTCACTGTGGGGGTGGGCTTTGAAGTCTCATATATACTCAAGTCATGCCCAGTGACTCAGACCACTTCCTGTTGCCTGCAGATCAAGATGTAAGAACTCTCAGCTCCTTCTCCAGCACCATGTCTGCCTGCATGCTGCCTTTCTTCCTGCCATGATGATAATAGACTGAACCTCTGAACTGTCACCAAGGTACCCCAATTAAATGTTTTCTTTTGTAAGAGTTGCCATGGTCATGGTTTCTTTTCACAGCAATAGAAAGCCTAATGGAGACAAATTATTTATTTATCTTTTATTTTATGTGTATGTGTGTGTGGTTGCAGGATGTATGCAGATCCTGCAGAAGAGGGTATCAGATCCCCTGGAACTGGAGTTACAGACAGTTATAAGCTGTCATATGGGTGCTGGGAACTGAACCCAGGTCCTCTGGAAGAGTAGCCACTGTTCTCAACCCCTGAGTTATCTGTCCTGTCTTACATCTTAATCTTTGACATGTTAGGTATGAAGGTTGTTCATTGTAATTTGTGTGTTTGTGTGTGTGTGTGTGTGTGTGTGTGTGTGTGTGTGTGTGTGTGTGTAACCATGTATGTGTGTATGCATGTATGTGGAGGCCAGAGGTCAATGTCAAGTGTCTTCCTCAACTGTTTCTCCACTTTATATAGTTGAAATCTTTTTATTCTTTTCTTTCCTTTTCTTTTTGTTTTGTTTTGTTTTTCAAGACAGGGTTTCTCCCTATAGCCTTAGTTGTCCTGGAACTAGTTCTGTAGAGCAGGCTGGCCTCAAACTCACAGAGATTCACCTGCATCCCAAGTGCTGGGATTAAAGGTGTGTACCACCACTGCCTGACTTATTTTTGAATCTTTTACACATGATTTTTAAACTTTTTATTTATGTGTGCTTGTATGAGTGTATGCCACAAGTGTGTGAGTCTCAGCAGAGGACAGAAAAGGGTATCGGATCCCTGAAGCCGGAGTTATAGGTAGTTGTGAGCTACCTGACATGGATGCTGGGAACTGAATTTTTGGTCCTCTCGAAAAGCAATAATCTCTCTTAACAACTGAACCATCTCTTTGGCCCTGTGTTGTTCTTTCTCTTTGTCATGTAGTCATTGCCCCCACCTCCTGCCCCCAGCTGGATCTAGGTGGATAAGTCTCCCAAACATGTTCTGTGGTCATCTGCCTCTAAGAAAACTTCAATCTTCAAAGGACGTTGAGTCCATAGTCGGAGCTCTTACTCCTGATGGACTCACAGCATTGGCTGCAGAACTAATCTCCAAGACCCTAGGGCAGACAAAGCTGGGGTTTAGAGACCTGGAGAAGAATATGAGGGAGTTAGAAGACACATGCTTGCTTAGTGTTCCTGGATGCCTTTGGGCAACAGCAATAATTATTATTGGCTACTTTGAATGGATTTGACTATTATTTTATTATTGTAATAAGTTTGAAAACTTAGTTCTCTTTAAGCCTAGTTGAAATTATGCTTTAAGTTTGTTTCATTGTTTTAGTTATACATGCAATGAATTTTAACAATCACTTTCCAGGCAAGTGTTGATTACCGTTTGATCAACTCTCACAGAACCAACTCCAAATAATCACACACACGCAGACGTGCACGCACGCACGCACACAAGCACACACATAATTTATATTTGAGGCAATGTTTCATTTAGCCCAAGCTGGTTTCTAACTTGCTAGCTAGGTGAGGATGACCTTGAACTTCTGGTTCACTTCCTAAGCAGAGGGATTACCATGTAGGATTGATGTAAGTTTTCATACATACTAAGCAAGCAGTCTATCAGCTGACCTTAATCACCATGCTGACTTAACTATATTTTTACAAAGATTTTGACCTGATTTTATGTATATTACACTTGACTTCTTTTATTAATATAAGCACAGCTCTTGCTCTAGTTGGAATAAGAGATCATTTATTCTGAGCCAAACATAAGTAACCATGCCTGGGAATATGGATTCGTTGTTTTGCATGACATTAGTTATACAGTAGTTATACAGATTTTTATAGTTCTAGGACAGTCATATATGAAAACATCCACAGATGCATTGGTGGGGACATCGGGTAGGCGGGTTCCAGAAAAGCAGATCTCTGAGTGAAGATTTGAAAAATGTGCTAGTAAAAAGGATCAATGGCTTCAGAGAGTATACAACCAAGTAGGTGAACTCAGTCCAGGACTCGGAGAGGGAAATCAGTGTAACAGGTCCCCAGACTTAGGCACAATTAATGCCATGGTGGAAGTACCATTTAGTCCTCAAAACCCAGCATGTAGGCAGTAACACCTGCCAAAATGTGCACAAAGACCTAGTCTATCAAAGTTGCCAGGTGCACTCCTTTGCATCCGAGTGCATGTTATACTGCAGGTGTCCATCTATAACGGAGAAGAAGGGGCTCACCTAAATCTAGATTCTGGGCTTCCCTGTGCATGATGAGCTGTCCTCTTTCTCATTCCCTTGATAGTGGGTCAGGCACTGTGGGCTTGGCCTTATTTGGAACTTCAGCCCTAGTTATGGGGGACAAAAACTTTAAAAACTCAGTACTTAGGTAAACCTTGGACCATCTAAAAAATTCTGCTTCTGATCTGGAAGCCCAGTTAGATTCCTTCGCCAAGGCTGTTCTTCAGAATCAAAGAGTGAACCTCCTCTTTATGAGACAAGGATGTCTCTGAATGACACTGGAAAAAATTGTTGCTTCTATGCTGATCAGTGAGGGATGATTAAACTTTAGGCATGGTCAGAAATAACCTTAAACAAGCAAATAACAGCAAAACAAAACAAGACAAACAAAACAAAACAAAAAAAGAATGGAAAAGAAGAAAGGAGGCGTCAGGAATCTAACAACTGGCACAGTGTTCTCCTGGTCCCCCTGGTTAACTACTCTACTTACGGCCGTGGCTGGGGGCTACTATCATATTTTTACTTTTTGGTTAGGTTAGGATTCCCACATACAACCCTTTTGCTTCTAACTCTCACTGTAGGACCCTGTTTGCTTAGCTGCCTACTTAGCTGTGTAAAACTGAGTAAATTCTGTTAAACTGCTAGAGCTAAGGGGACACCATAACCTCCTGCTCCAAATGAGTCCACGATTTGACTCATGCCCACAGAACCGGGGGGGGGGGGGAGTATAACAGGCCTCATGCCCACAGAACCGGGGGGGATATAACAGGCCCTCAGACCCTTCCAGGCCCTCAACCGTAGCACAACGGATGCCATGATGGAAATTCCACTCAGACCTTGGAACCCAGTACCACCTGCCAAAACAAGAACAAGGACCTAATCCATCGAAGTTCTTAATTCTGGGGAAATCTCTAACTGTACTAACCTTGCTTTTTAGCTTCTGTAGTTCTGCTTCTGGCTAGCTGTTCTTGCTAACTGGTGTGTACCAACTCAGAATGTGGTTTTTGTGCTTAAAAGCCCACTCCAAGAAAGGCTCAGAACTGCAATTGGGTCCCAAACACCTGGTGTAGTCACTGGTAGGCTAATGAAGACTTTCCATTGGCTTGAACTTGTGTCCAAGTGGTCTTCTCTGGTGAATACCCCACAACATCAGCAACACAGAAAGAAGGTTCAGGTGGGGTTTGCTACATGGGGAAAGAGAGGGGCCAGCAAGAGGAAGGCTGAGGAGGAGGACAGTGGGGGAAGACGATGAAAAAACCATAATTGCATGTGAATGAAAACTTCATAAGGAAACCTATTACCTTGTCCTTAACCTAAACAACTCATCTTTGAAAGTGAGGAAGGATACCTACAAAACCTTATCATACAAAATAAAAGGGAAAGGACATATATGAGCAAAGGGCGCATATTGAGGATGCTTTGGGGGAATGGGAGGAGAGAGCTAATGGTGGATGGATGTGACTAAGATGTATTGTTTACCAGTATGAACCTGTTAAAGAATTAGTAAAAGATAGTCTATTAAAATACCAAAACCAAGGACTGAGTATAATGGCACATGCCTTTAATTCCAGTACTTGGGAGGCAGAGGCTCCTCTGGATCTCTGAGTTTGAGGCCAGTCTAGTCTACATAGTGAGTTCCAGGACAGCCAGAGCAACACCATGAGATGCTGTCTCAAACAAACAAACAAACAAACAAACAAACAAACAAACAAACACCCCATTCCATTCAAACACAGTTTCAGGTTAGTCCCCCCCATTTCAATATTAAATAAACCTAATGAGAAGCAAAATATGAATTAATTATAAACATAGAATACATTTTTAAATAAAAATATTTACTGTGGATTGAGGACAAAATATCATACTTTTATTTTGTGGTTAGGTTGGAATTTCTACATATAAAAATAGAAAGGCTTTCACAGATCCTAAACCATTTTGGGAAAGTGACTGGCTTGCTTTAAACAGAGCACAGGTCCATTTGGTACCGAAGTCATGGTTTCTTGGTTCATAGCTTTCCTTCCTCCCCATCCACAGTCTTATCTGAGTGATCCTGGGGGGATTTAGAGCTGCTCATAGGAGTTAGTCTCATACCTAGGACTGGAGAAAAGGCATCACATGCAGATGAAGGATTTCCTGCTCTTGATGCTGCTGGAGGACACCAGAAGGGCAAGATGAGAACCTGTGCCTTTGAACCCTGCAACCCATTTCCCCTCGTAGCTCCTTGCAAAGCTCACTTCATTCACATGTTGAAAATCATCCCCGGTGGGAGAAGTACTTGATTTAACTATGCTATTTTGCTGGGACATGGTTTCAACCAGATGGGTGAAGAATTACCTTTAGATGGGGCATTGGAAAGCTAGAGAAGAGTGAAAATGACCCCATGAGGAGCAGAGCAAAGCAGGGGTTGGACAACAAACAGATGGCAGCTCAACCCCTCCCCACCCCACTTCAGAATGTGCTCTTGGGCCAGCTCCCCTCCAATGCACATCCTGGATGAGGTTCAAAGGTCAAGTTCAGAGTACTTTCCTGAGTTTGGATTCTGGAGGTTAGACGCCAGCCTCTTTGCTGTGTCTGGAAAAGTTCTTCTCCCTTCCAGACAAATCTGATTCCCAGAAGCAGGTCTGCTTTGCAGCACTTTCACAATCCACATTAGTAAGTGACCTCCCTGGGGGCATTGCAATTCAACTGCCTTGGCTTTGAGAAACTAGAGCTGAGTTCTGGCTCACTTTTCCTAAGGACACAGGCCCCCTGATGTCCTGTTTGCCTGTGTGCTTGACAGGAGTTGGTCTTGAGTTTTCACTCCACCAATCTCTTTATTGCAGAACCTTTCATATGTTAAGGTACCTCAGCAAGCTTTTGTTACTAGGCATAGAATCATCTGTTGAGCTGAGAAATAACAAGTTCCATAGCAAATGAAAAATGTTTATTTTCGCCAGGGCACTTTCAAAAACCTCTTAAGCCACACCGTGTATCCTCACAGTGAGCTGCTGGCAGAAGGGAGGGGTCCGTATTGTCCTCAACACTCCTGAGAGGCTGCAGAAGTCCACCCCCACACAACCGCGGGAAGTCTTTTCTGGTGCCCTGAAACAAGAATAGAGTGTGCAGGTGCACTTGGCACTAGGAGAAAAATATTGAGCCAAGGGGCAGAGAAATAGGAAACCCGCCTTTCAGAGAATGTAATGATAAATTAAGTCTTTACCTCTTCAGTATTCTGACAGGGAAAGCACCAGGAAGTCAATCCACTTTGCCTTCCCGTTCATTTCTGTCAATTTTGCCTTTACTCCTTTTCCTCTTTTCAAAAGAAACCCAGCAGTTTCTCCCACTCATCCAGTGAGCATTGGGATTTACCTCTAGACCATTCTAAACGCACCTAGAAAGGCTTCCCTGGCCTGAAGTCTGTGGTGAGTCCCTGTCTTCAGCGTGCCTGCCCACTACCTGAAGGCTGTTCTTGCTGCCTCAGTGGTGCCCAGCCCCCGCCCCCATATGTGAGAGCAGGCCAGCCCATCCCTGTGGCCCCCACAGTGACCTGACGCCCTTCACATTCTTGGTGGCCTGAAGTAACCTCGGAGGCTCTCTGTGTTTGGATAACACACAGATAAGATAAGGAAGAGCACATGAAGCAACACCCGCGAACAACATGGTCCAGTGACCTAGTATTCAAGCCCTGACCAGGACCAACAGCGCGGAACACTTGACCACTGCGATTTTTCGTAACTCCAGTCCCTTCTGCCCTAATTGCTCCTTGCTGCAGACTCAGCAGAGACAAACCACAGCTGGCCGGCTGTGCTTTCTGGGGTAGTGCTCTTCATGTAATCAAAACCAACTGCTGCAGACTTCCTTTCCCCAGATA
>CABHPR010123427.1:0-30198 GCA_902168415.1 Peromyscus melanophrys
ACTCTTACTAGTCTTGAATAAGAACCATACACTCCTACAGTCTTCTGAAGGGAAGATGGCATTGAAGAAAATAAAATGGGTTCCAGCCTGCAAGGAAAGGCCTCCAAATTATCCAGGTTCCTTAGTCTGGAAAGGGGATCTCTGTAATCTTTGTGCACCTCCAGATATGTGTGATGCAGCACATGCAGTTCTAGTGGGCTCCTCACTTCCTCTTGTGGAAAGTGTCCATGTAAACTTGGAGAAGGCTCTAGGCATCTTCACAAAGCCTAGCATCAGTGCTGTCTTAAAACACTTTAAAATTGTTGTTGACTGGTATACTTCAAAAACCTTCAGCGATGAAGATTACTATCAGTTCCAACATATTTTGCTTGAAATTTATGGGTTCATGCATGATCATCTGAATGAAGGGAAGGATTCTTTTAAAGCCTTGAAATTTCCATGGGTTTGGACTGGCAAAAACTTTTGTCCTCTTGCCCAGGCTGTGATAAAACCAATTCACGATCTGGATCTTCAGCCTTATTTATATAATGTGCCTAAAACCATGGCAAAATTCCACCAGCTGTTTAAGGCCTGTGGCTCAATAGAAGAGTTGACATCAGATCATATTTCCATGGTCATTCAGAAGGTTTATCTCACAAGTGACCAGGAGTTGAGTGAACAAGAAAGTAAACAAAATCTTCATCTTATGTTGAATATTATGCGATGGCTGTATAGCAACCAGATTCCAGCAAGCCCTAATACACCAGTTCCAATTTATCATAGCAAAAATCCTTCCAAACTTGTCATGAAGCCAATTCATGAGTGCTGTTATTGTGACATCAAAGTTGATGACCTCAATGACTTACTTGAAGATTCAGTGGAACCAATCATTTTGGTACATGAGGACATACCCATGAAAACTGCAGAGTGGCTAAAAGTTCCCTGCCTTAGTACAAGACTGATCAACCCCGAAAACATGGGGTTTGAGCAGTCAGGACAAAGAGAGCCTCTTACTGTAAGGATCAAAAATATTTTGGAAGAATACCCTTCTGTGTCAGATATTTTTAAAGAGCTGCTCCAAAATGCTGATGATGCAAATGCTACAGAATGCAGTTTCATGATTGACATGAGGAGAAATATGGACATCAGAGAGAATCTCCTCGACCCAGGGATGGCAGCTTGCCATGGACCTGCTTTGTGGTCATTCAACAATTCTGAATTCTCAGATTCAGATTTCATAAACATAACCAGGTTAGGAGAATCTTTAAAAAGGGGAGAAGTTGACAAAGTTGGGAAATTTGGTCTTGGATTTAATTCGGTGTACCACATTACTGACATTCCCATCATTATGAGTCGAGAATTTATGATTATGTTTGATCCGAACATAAATCATATCAGTAAACACATAAAAGATAGATCTAATCCTGGAATCAAAATTAATTGGAGTAAACAGCAGAAAAGACTTAGGAAATTTCCAAATCAGTTCAAACCATTTATAGATGTATTTGGCTGTCAGTTACCTTTGGCTGTAGAAGCCCCTTACAGCTACAATGGAACTCTTTTCCGACTGTCCTTTAGAACACAGCAGGAAGCAAAAGTGAGTGAAGTTAGCAGTACCTGTTATAACACTGCGGACATTTACTCCCTAGTGGATGAATTTAGCCTTTGTGGGCACAGACTTATCATTTTCACTCAGAGTGTAAACTCAATGTATTTGAAATACTTGAAGATAGAAGAAACCAACCCGAGCTTAGCACAAGATACAGTCATCATTAAGAAAAAAGCCTGCCCCTCCAAAGCGTTGAGTGCACCAGTGTTGAGTGTTTTAAAAGAAGCTGCTAAACTCATGAAGACTTGTAGCAGCAGCAACAAGAAGCTTCCCACCGATGTGCCAAAGTCATCTTGCATTCTTCAGATCACAGTCGAAGAATTTCACCATGTGTTTAGGAGGATTGCTGACTTACAGTCACCACTGTTTAGAGGTCCCGATGATGACCCAGCTACTCTCTTTGAAATGGCTAAGTCTGGCCAGTCAAAAAAGCCATCAGACGAGTTGCCACAAAAGACGGTAGATTGCACCACTTGGCTTATATGCACCTGCATGGATACAGGAGAGGCTCTCAAGTTTTCCTTGAATGAAAGTGGAAAAAGACTAGGGCTGGTTCCTTGTGGGGCAGTAGGTGTTCTTTTACATGAAATCCAGGAGCAGAAGTGGACTGTGAAACCACACATAGGAGAGGTGTTTTGCTATTTACCTCTACGAATAAAAACAGGGCTGCCAATTCACATCAATGGGTGCTTTGCTGTTACTTCAAATAGGAAAGAAATCTGGAAGACAGATACAAAAGGGCGATGGAATACCACATTCATGAGGCATGTCATTGTGAAAGCTTACTTACAAGCCCTCAGTGTCTTACGGGACCTCGCCACTGGTGGTGAGCTGACTGATTATACCTACTATGCTGTGTGGCCTGATCCTGATCTAGTTCATGATGACTTCTCTGTGATTTGTCAAGGATTTTATGAAGATATAGCTCATGGGAAGGGGAAGGAGTTGACCAGAGTCTTCTCTGATGGTTCTACTTGGGTTTCCATGAAGAATGTGAGGTTTCTAGATGACTCTATACTTCAAAGGAAAGATGTTGGTTCAGCAGCCTTCAAGATATTTCTGAAGTACCTCAAGAAAACAGGCTCCAAAAACCTCTGCGCTGTTGAGCTTCCTTCTTCAGTAAAAGCAGGATTTGAAGAGGCTGGCTGCAAACAGATACTGCTTGAAAATACATTTTCAGAGAAACAGTTTTTTTCAGAAGTCTTTTTTCCTAATATTCAGGAAATTGAAGCAGAACTGAGAGATCCTTTAATGAATTTTGTCCTAAATGAAAAACTTGATGAATTCTCAGGAATTCTTCGTGTTACCCCATGTGTTCCTTGCTCCTTGGAGGGCCATCCTTTGGTTTTGCCATCAAGATTGATCCACCCCGAAGGACGAGTTGCAAAGCTATTTGATACTGAAGATGGGAGGTTCCCTTATGGCTCTACACAGGATTACCTCAATCCTATTATTTTGATTAAGCTAGTTCAGTTAGGCATGGCAAAAGACGATATTTTATGGGATGACATGCTAGAGCGTGCAGAGTCAGTAGCTGAGATTAATGAAAGTGACCATGCTGCTGCCTGTCTAAGGAGCAGTATTCTCCTAAGCCTTATTGATGAGAAGCTAAAAATAAGGGATCCTAGAGCAAAGGATTTTGCTGCAAAATACCAAACAATTCCCTTCCTCCCATTTCTAACAAAGCCAGCAGGTTTTTCTTTAGAATGGAAAGGGAACAGTTTTAAGCCTGAAACCATGTTTGCAGCAACTGACCTTTACACAGCTGAACATCAAGATATAGTCTGTCTTTTGCAACCAATTCTCAATGAAAATCCCCATTCCTTCAGAGGCTGTGGTTCAGTGTCATTGGCCGTTAAGGAGTTTTTGGGTTTACTAAAGAAGCCAACAGTTGATCTGGTAATAAACCAGTTGAAGCAAGTTGCAAAATCAGTTGATGATGGCATTACATTGTATCAGGAAAATATCACCAATGCTTGCTACAAATATCTCCATGAAGCAATGATGCAGAATGAAATGGCCAAGGCAGCAATTATTGAAAAGCTAAAACCATTTCGTTTCATTCTGGTTGAGAATGTATATGTTGAGTCAGAAAAAGTTTCTTTTCATTTGAATTTTGAAGCAGCACCATACCTTTATCAGTTACCTAACAAGTATAAAAATAATTTCCGTGAACTTTTTGAAAGTGTGGGTGTGCGGCAGTCATTTACAGTTGAAGATTTTGCCCTAGTTTTAGAGACTATTGATCAAGAAAGAGGGAAAAAACAAATAACAGAAGAGAATTTTCAGCTTTGCCGACGAATAGTCAGTGAAGGAATCTGGAGTCTCATTAGAGAAAAGAGACAAGAATTCTGTGAGAAAAATTATGGCAAAATATTACTGCCAGACACTAATCTCCTGCTTCTCCCTGCTAAGTCATTATGCTACAATGACTGTCCCTGGATAAAAGTAAAGGATTCTACTGTTAAGTATTGCCATGCTGACATACCCCGGGAAGTAGCTGTAAAACTAGGAGCAATACCAAAGAGACATAAAGCCTTAGAAAGATATGCCTCCAACGTCTGTTTCACAGCTCTGGGCACAGAATTTGGACAGAAAGAAAAACTGACCAGCAGAATTAAGAGCATACTCAATGCCTACCCTTCAGAAAAGGAAATGCTGAAAGAGCTGCTTCAAAATGCTGATGATGCAAAGGCCACGGAAATCTGCTTTGTGTTTGATCCTAGACAGCATCCTGTTGACCGAATATTTGATGATAAGTGGGCCCCACTGCAGGGGCCAGCACTGTGTGTGTACAACAACCAGCCATTCACAGAAGATGATGTTAGAGGAATTCAGAATCTTGGGAAAGGCACCAAAGAGGGAAATCCTTGCAAAACGGGACAATATGGAATCGGGTTCAATTCCGTGTATCACATTACAGACTGCCCTTCTTTTATTTCTGGCAATGATATCCTGTGTATTTTTGATCCCCATGCCAGATATGCACCAGGAGCCACATCAGTTAGTCCTGGACGTATGTTTAGAGATTTGGATGCAGACTTTAGAACCCAGTTCTCAGATGTTCTGGATCTTTACTTGGGAAACCACTTTAAACTGGACAATTGTACAATGTTTAGATTTCCTCTGCGTAATGCAGAAATGGCACAAGTTTCAGAAATTTCCTCAGTTCCATCATCAGACAGAATGGTCCAGAATCTTTTGGACAAATTGCGCTCTGATGGGGCAGAACTTCTGATGTTTCTCAATCACATGGAAAAAATATCTATTTGTGAAATAGATAAGGCCACAGGAGGTTTGAATGTGCTCTATTCAGTAAAAGGCAAGATCACTGATGGAGACCGATTGAAAAGGAAGCAGTTCCACGCATCTGTAATTGATAGTGTTACTAAAAAGAGGCAGCTCAAGGACATACCAGTTCAACAGATAACCTACACTATGGATACTGAGGATTCTGAAGGAAATCTGACCACATGGCTGATCTGCAATAGATCAGGATTTTCAAGTATGGACAAAGTATCCAAGAGTGTTATATCGGCTCACAAGAACCAAGATATCACTCTCTTCCCACGTGGTGGAGTAGCTGCCTGCATTACTCACAACTATAAAAAGCCCCACAGGGCCTTCTGCTTTCTGCCTCTCTCTTTGGAGACAGGGCTGCCATTTCATGTGAACGGCCACTTTGCTCTAGATTCAGCCAGAAGAAACTTGTGGCGTGATGATAATGGGGTTGGTGTTCGAAGTGACTGGAACAATAGTTTAATGACAGCATTAATAGCGCCTGCATATGTTGAATTACTAATCCAGTTAAAAAAACGGTATTTCCCTGGTTCTGACCCAACATTATCAGTTTTACAGAACACACCCATTCATGTTGTGAAGGACACATTAAAGAAGTTCCTGTCCTTCTTTCCAGTTAACAGGCTTGATCTGCAGCCAGATTTATATTGCTTAGTAAAAGCACTTTACAGTTGCATTCATGAAGACATGAAACGTCTTTTACCTGTTGTTCGTGCTCCAAATATTGATGGCTCCGATTTGCACTCTGCAGTTATAATTACTTGGATCAATATGTCTACTTTGAATAAAACTAGACCATTTTTTGATAACTTACTACAAGATGAATTACAGCACCTTAAAAATGCAGATTATAACATCACAACTCGAAAAACAGTTGCAGAGAATGTCTACAGGCTAAAGCACCTGCTTTTAGAAATCGGGTTTAACTTGGTTTATAACTGTGATGAAACTGCCAATCTTTACCACTGTCTCATAGATGCAGACATTCCTGTTAGCTACGTGACTCCTGCTGATGTTAGGTCCTTTTTAATGACTTTCTCTTCTCCTGATACTAATTGCCATATTGGGAAGCTGCCTTGCCGCCTTCAGCAAACTAACCTAAAACTTTTTCATAGTTTAAAACTTTTAGTTGATTACTGTTTTAAAGATGCTGAAGAAAGTGAGTTTGAAGTTGAGGGACTGCCTCTGCTCATCACACTAGACAGCGTTTTGCAGATTTTTGATGGTAAACGACCCAAGTTTCTAACAACATACCACGAATTAATTCCATCACGTAAAGACTTGTTTATGAACACCTTATACTTGAAATACAGTAGCGTTTTGTTGAACTGCAAAGTTGCAAAAGTGTTTGACATTTCCAGCTTTGCTGACTTACTGTCTTCTGTGTTGCCTCGTGAATATAAGACCAAAAACTGTACAAAGTGGAAAGACAATTTTGCCAGTGAATCTTGGCTTAAGAATGCTTGGCATTTTATCAGTGAATCCGTAAGTGTCACAGAAGATCAGGAAGAACCCAAGCCAGCATTTGATGCCATTGTTGACATCCTCAAAGACTGGGCATTGCTTCCAGGAACCAAGTTCACTGTGTCAGCCAGTCAGCTTGTTGTTCCTGAGGGAGATGTGCTGATTCCCCTGAGCCTCATGCACATTGCCGTTTTCCCAAATGCTCAGAGCGATAAGGTGTTTCACGCTCTAATGAAAGCTGGCTGTATTCAGCTTGCTTTGAACAAAATCTGCTCTAAAGACAGTGCATTAGTTCCTCTGCTGTCAAGTCACACAGCAAACATAGATAGTCCCACAAGCATCTTGAAGGCTGTACATTATATGGTTCAAACTTCAACATTTAGGACTGAAAAACTAGTGGAAAATGACTTTGAAGCACTTTTAATGTATTTTAACTGTAATTTGAGTCACTTGATGTCCCAAGATGACATAAAAATTTTAAAGTCTCTTCCATGCTACAAATCCATCAGTGGCCGCTATATGAGCATTGCAAAATTTGGAACATGCTATGTGCTTACCAAAAGTATCCCTTCAGCTGAAGTGGAAAAATGGACCCAGTCATCATCATCTGCATTTCTTGAAGAAAAGGTCTATTTAAAAGAACTGTATGAGGTGCTCGGCTGTGTGCCAGTAGATGATCTGGAGGTGTATTTGAAACACCTTCTGCCAAAAATTGAAAATCTCTCTTATGAGGCAAAATTAGAGCACTTGATCTATCTGAAGAATAGATTGTCAAGCATTGAGGAGCTGTCAGAGATTAAAGAACAACTTTTTGAAAAACTGGAAAGCTTATTGATTATCCATGATGCCAACAATCGACTAAAACAAGCAAAACATTTCTATGATAGAACTGTGAGAGTTTTTGAAGTTATGCTTCCTGAAAAATTGTTTATTCCTAAAGAGTTCTTTAAAAAATTGGAACAAGTAATAAAACCTAAAAATCAAGTTGCCTTTATGACTTCCTGGGTGGAATTCTTGAGAAATATTGGACTAAAGTACGTACTTTCCCAGCAGCAGCTGCTACAGTTTGCTAAGGAAATCAGTGTGAGAGCAAATACAGAAAACTGGTCTAAAGAAACACTGCAAAATACAGTTGACATCCTTCTCCATCACATATTCCAAGAACGAATGGATTTGTTATCTGGGAATTTTCTGAAGGAACTATCGTTAATACCATTCTTGTGTCCTGAACGGGCCCCTGCTGAATACATTCGATTTCACCCTCAGTACCAGGAGGTAAATGGAACACTTCCTCTCATAAAGTTCAATGGAGCACAAGTGAATCCAAAGTTCAAGCAGTGTGATGTGCTCCAGCTGCTGTGGACATCCTGCCCTATTCTTCCAGAGAAAGCCACACCCTTGAGCATCAAAGAACAAGAAGGCAGTGACCTTGGTCCACAGGAACAGCTTGAACAAGTTTTAAATATGCTTAATGTTAACTTGGACCCCCCTCTTGATAAGGTCATTAATAATTGCAGAAACATTTGCAACATAACAACTTTGGATGAAGAAATGGTGAAAACTAGAGCAAAGGTCCTAAGGAGCATATATGAATTTCTCAGTGCAGAAAAACGGGAGTTCCGTTTTCAACTTCGGGGTGTTGCTTTTGTGATGGTCGAAGATGGTTGGAAACTTCTGAAGCCTGAGGAAGTAGTGATAAACCTGGAATATGAAGCTGATTTTAAACCTTATTTGTACAAGCTGCCTTTAGAGCTTGGCACATTTCATCAGCTGTTCAAACATTTAGGCACTGAAGATATTATCTCAACTAAGCAATATGTTGAAGTGTTAAGCCGCATATTCAAAAACTCTGAAGGAAAGCAGTTAGATCCTAATGAAATGCGTACAGTTAAGAGAGTGGTTTCTGGTCTATTCAAGAGTCTACAAAATGATTCAGTCAAGGTGAGGAGTGATCTGGAGAATGCCCGGGACCTGGCACTCTACCTTCCGAGCCAGGACGGTAGGTTGGTGAAGTCAAGCATCTTGGTGTTTGATGATGCACCACACTATAAAAGTAGAATCCAAGGCAATATTGGCGTGCAAATGCTAGTTGATCTTAGCCAGTGCTACTTAGGGAAAGACCACGGTTTCCACACAAAGCTGATAATGCTTTTTCCTCAAAAGCTTCGACCGCGTCTGCTGAGCAGTATACTTGAAGAGCAGCTTGATGAAGAGACTCCCAAAGTGTGCCAGTTTGGAGCATTGTGCTCTCTTCAGGGAAGACTGCAGCTTCTCTTGTCTTCAGAGCAGTTCATCACAGGACTCATTAGAATCATGAAACATGAAAATGATAATGCTTTCCTGGCCAATGAAGAAAAAGCCATCAGACTTTGCAAAGCTCTAAGAGAAGGGCTGAAAGTGTCCTGTTTTGAAAAGCTTCAGACAACATTAAGGGTTAAAGGCTTTAATCCTATTCCCCACAGCAGGAGTGAAACTTTCGCTTTTCTGAAGCGATTTGGCAACGCGGTCATCTTGCTCTACATCCAGCATTCAGACAGTAAAGACATTAACTTCCTGCTAGCCTTAGCAATGACACTTAAATCAGCAACTGACAACTTGATTTCTGACACGTCGTATTTAATTGCTATGCTGGGATGCAACGACATTTACAGGATCAGCGAGAAACTTGACAGTTTAGGAGTAAAATACGACTCTTCTGAGCCATCAAAATTGGAACTTCCCATGCCTGGCACGCCAATACCTGCTGAGATCCATTATACACTGCTTATGGATCCAATGAATGTTTTTTATCCTGGGGAATATGTTGGGTACCTTGTGGATGCTGAAGGTGGAGATATCTATGGGTCATACCAGCCAACATACACATATGCAATTATTGTGCAAGAAGTTGAGAGAGAAGATGCTGACAATACTAGTTTCCTAGGAAAGATCTATCAGATTGATATTGGCTACAGTGAATATAAGATAGTCAGCTCTCTTGATCTGTACAAGTTCTCAAGGCCCGAAGAAAGCTCTCAGAGCAGAGACAGTGCTCCCACCACGCCAACAAGCCCCACCGAATTCCTGACTCCTGGTCTGAGAAGTATTCCTCCCCTTTTCTCTGGCAGAGAGAGCCACAAGTCTCCCTCCTCCAAACACCACTCCCCCAAAAAGCTCAAGGTAAATGCTTTACCAGAAATCTTAAAAGAAGTGACATCTGTGGTGGAGCAAGCTTGGAAGCTTCCAGAATCAGAACGGAAGAAGATCATTAGACGGTTGTATTTGAAGTGGCACCCTGACAAAAATCCAGAGAATCATGATATTGCTAATGAAGTTTTCAAACATCTGCAGAATGAAATCAGCAGATTAGAAAAACAGGCTTTTCTAGATCAAAATGCAGACAGAGCTTCAAGAAGAACGTTTTCAACCTCTGCATCCCGATTTCAGTCAGACAAGTACTCTTTTCAAAGGTTTTATACTTCATGGAATCAAGAAGCCACAAGCCATAAATCTGAAAGGCAACAGCAAAGTAAAGAGAAGTGCCCTCCTTCTGCTGGACAGACATACTCGCAGAGGTTCTTTGTCCCCCCCACCTTCAAGTCTGTGGGCAATCCGGTGGAAGCCCGGAGATGGCTGAGACAAGCCAGGGCAAACTTCTCCGCCGCCAGGAATGACCTCCACAAGAGCGCCAACGAGTGGGTGTGCTTCAAGTGCTACCTTTCCACCAAGCTAGCGCTGGTTGCGGCCGACTACGCTGCCAGGGGCAAGTCCGACAAGGACGTCAAGCCGGCTGCACTCGCACAGAAGATCGAGGAGTACAGTCAGCAGCTGGAAGGGCTGACCAACGATGTGCGCACACTGGAAGCTTATGGTGTGGACAGCTTGAAAACTAGATACCCTGACCTGCTTCCTTTCCCACAGATCCCCAATGACAGGTTCACGTCTGAGGTTGCCATGAGGGTGATGGAGTGTACTGCCTGCATCATCATAAAACTTGAGAACTTTATACAGCAGAAGGTATGAAAGTATTTAAAGAAAGAAGCAGAGCCAGGTCTTGATGTGTTATAGCACAAATATGAATTTCTGTACTTCATTCAGCTTCATTGCCAGTACCTGGGAGTTGTGAAGCACACAGCAGAATGTTCTGGAAACATTTTGAAGCTGTATGACTCCTAATAGAAACCTTAACAGAACTGAAAACTGATTTTGAAGATGGCAGTGAACTGCAGAGTTCCTAGAAGTGTTTGAACAGTTGGGTGGCACATTATTGAGCTGCACTTTATGTAACCAAAGCTTAGCAGTTTGTTAGATAAGAGTCTACACGTGTCTCTGGTTATGAGGAAGGTAATTTTGTTTTTAAACATGTTTTTGAAGCTAAGGAAACACTGGACATATGAGGGGAACTAGGTCTTTGGAGCTTATCACTTTCTAAGTGGACACTTTAGATGCATTATTTTCGTATCAGCTGGATCTGATTGTGAATTTGTTGCAGTTTCAAATCTTAAGTTGTACATTTTAAAATGGTACAGCATTTAATCCTGACTATTACTTGACTAGGAGTGTGAAGATGGGCCTCGGAGTGCACTGGGTGCACTTTACATCTTTGTTTTGATTTTTTATACTTGTGTTTGCAGGCTTCCTGATTCCTGAAGATAACTTATGGAAATCTCAGAGTGCCGGTTCCTACTACTAGATATTGTTTCTAAAACTGCTACCAACATGCCATTTATCAAAAGAACATTGGCATTATGTTTTGTGTACATATTTTCCACAAATGTCATAATTTGTATAGTGTGGCTGAACAGAATGCAATCTTTTGTTGTCTAAAGGTGCTGCAGTGAAAATAAAAAAAAAACTGTCTTTCAATATGGCACTTAGTGGGAATTTTAAAATTTTTACTTTAAGTACATTAAAATTGCTCAAATTGTTGAGATGATATGCAGTAGTTTACAAAGGGAATTACGAGTGTGTTCTATCCCCCATGAATGACTGAGAACTGACATTGAATTTTCATGATGTTAGAAAGTCCTAACATACATATTTAACATATTCTTTTGCATAATGTCAAAGAAAGGAAATAATAACTTATATAAGTGCACTGGCTGTAAATGATGCTTAAATATATTTTATGCAATTAAGGGCTTAAATACAGAACATGTTAGATTTTTTTTTTTACTTCATTTGTAATAAGGAATGTTAATTGCTTCTGGATGTGAATCATGAATATTTTCTGCTGTTAATATTAAATGCCATAATTTTAATAAATAAAAATATATATATATAGAAAATCATTTTGATTTTTTTATAATTTTTGTTTTGAGATTTTATTTTTATTTTTGTATATGGGTGTTTTGGATGTATCCGTGTACCATGTGCATGCAGTACCCTCAGAGTCCAGAAGAGGGCATCAGATCCTCTGGGGCAGGAGTTAAAAAATGATGTTGAAGCACCATGTGGGTACTGGGAACTGAACCTGGGTCCTCTGGTGGAGCAGTCAGTGCTCATGACTGCTGAGCATCTCTGCAGCCTCAGGTGATTTCTTGAGAAATACAATTTGTGGAAACCAAGCTTAGTGTTTCCCATGTTTTGAGTTTCGGCATGCATCTGTATGTGTTCATTGTGAGTTTCAGGATAGCATTGTCCTGTGTGTTTCATGCTGAGATGTTAGGCTTCCTTGTGGCTAACTGATAGGAAGTAAACAATATATGCAGCCTTACTAGGTGTTCACTGACTTAGTTAAGAGCTTGCGTCACCTCTGCAGGGAACAGGGTTAGTTGATACATCTGTTGGGGTGGGTTTGAAAATAACTGCACCATATCTAGCATCTCTTGACAGTTCCTGTGTTTCAGGACAGCCCTGTGTTTAGGGCTGGTTCACGTCTGAGCCCTAACTTTTGGGAAATGGTTTGGTGCCTCAGGCACCAGACTTCTGAAGGTAAGTGGTTGAGGGCTAAACATTCAGTTGTGGTCCTACCCAATTCTGCTTTACTTAAAAAGTGTGTGTTATTTTGATGCTTAGATTCAGCACTTAGAACTTTCAATGCTAAAATTACACAGAAAACTCTGTCTGGCCTTTGTGATAGTTGATCTAGTTGAAAACAAACCAAACAACTCAGGTTAATAATCCCTTATATGAAGTATTGGGTTCAGATGTGTTTCAGATTTTCACTTCAGTGAGCTAATCTGAGAGCATGTTAGGTTGGTTGGTTTAATTTTTTTAGATTTATTTTTAATTTATTTTATTTTATATTTTATGTGTGTGGGTGTTTTACTTGCATGTCTGTGCACCATGTGCGTATGTGCAGTGCCCATGGAGGCCAGAATAATAAGATCCCATGGAACTGGAGTTATAGGTGGTTATGAGCCACCATGTGGGTACTGGGAATTGAACCAGGGTCTTCTAGAAGAGCAGCCGCAGGGTCTCAGCTTCTGAGCCATCTCTCTAGGTCTGTGAGATCGTGTATGCTTTTAATGAAACATCTTCATGGGGTTTGACAATACCCTGCAGTCCTCTGCAGTAAACCTGTGAATATCCACCCTAACTTGACTACGAAGTCTTTATAAATAGCCTTGCAGAATTGAGATCAGCTTTCAACACTAACTTGACAGCAGCAGCAAGCATATTTGAAAAGTCTTTCCCCCTGGATATGTTTAGAGTTTGAGAATAAAGAATTTCTGTCCTGAATAAAATTGTGTATTTTACTAGCTTAAGCTTTTAAATACCTATTTGCTTCTTTTCCTTTTCTTTCTTTCTTTTTTTTCTGTATGATAATGGAAACTGAATGCCTGAAACAGGTGCCTCTGAAGCCTCACAAGCCAGGCCTCCATCGTCTACACTGCTCTCAGTGTCATCTTCCAAGTTCCCACCACAGCTCATTAAGCTCTAAACACTCTGTGGCTTTTCCAGTCCTAAATTCCAAAGTCCTTTCACAGTCTTCCCAGAACTCATGTTCTGGCCTATCACAAAACTAGCCCACTTTCTGGTACCAATTTCTGTCCCAGTTTCTAATGTGGTGATGAAACACCATGACCAAAAGCAATTCGTGGAGGAAAAGGTTTATTCAGCTTACATTTCCCCATCATAACCTATCGTGAAGGGAAGTCAGGGCAGGAACTCAAGGCAGGAACCCGGAAGCAGGACCTGATGCAGAGACCATGGGGGAATACTGCTTATTGGTTTGCCTTCCATGGCTTCTCAGATTTCTTTCTTACAACCTAGGACCACTAGTAAATAAAAGGAAGAGCAACACCCATAATGGCCTGAGCCCTCCCATATCAGTCACTAATGTAAAAATGCCCTACAGGCTTGCTACAAGCCAGTATTTTTTTCTTTTACTTTTGAGATTATAATTACATCATTTCTCCCTTCCCTCTCCCCCCTATGAACCCTCACAATACCCCTCCTTGCTATCTCTCAAACTCATACTTTCTTTCAGTCTCATAGCAAACTCAGGAGCAAGTATTAGGCTTTATAAGCATAGGTGTGTTCTTGAATGTGTGAAAATTTTAAATTGCATGTATCTATAATTTTATATTAGGGTCTATCTAACGTTTATTTTTTATCCTAACAAAGAATAAAGTACTTATCACTCTGGAGAATGGACTCTATGCACAGGATCTTCCAATGAGTCTATAAAGTCAAGGAGCACAAAAAATTAAACATTTTATTCATACTTGTGTGTGTGTGTGTGTGTGTGTGTGTGTGTGTATGTGTGTGTGTGTGTGTACACAAGTACATGTGCATCTGCCTGTAGAGGCTCAAGGTTTTAATATCAGGAATCTTCCTTGGTTGCTCTGCCACTGTATTTTTTGAGGCAGGGTCTCTCAGTTAACCCCATAGCTCACTGGTAGGGCTAGTCTCACTAGCTGGCTTCTGGGCATTCCACCTCCGCATTCTAAGGCTGGTGTTACAGGTGGATGGCCACATCCACCTGTCATTTAGTGGGTTCTGGGAATCTGGACTCCAGTCCTCTGAGCCACCTCCCCAGATCTATCTTCCATCCTCCTGCTTTCTCTTCGACCTCGCTCTATCACTGGAGCCTTTTTTGTGGACTTGTATAGGGAAAAGTTCACTTGTAAATGTGGTCCTGTTAGGTCATGTGGGCTTGAAGACATTGGTTAGGCACAAGCGTGGGACATGGGACAGCAGAGTAAATAACAACAGAACAGCTGACTGATTGACCTTGACAAGAGACATGCCACAGAAATCAGAGATTTAAGAAAAAAAAAAAATCAAGATTTAACCCAAATGAAAATGCCCACCCCTGTGATCCAGGAGCACTGTGCATGCAGGTGTTTGCTCCCAACTTCATAGGAAGCACTGTATTTTTACTGTGCTGTTTCCTGTGTGGTGTATGCTAGCCCTTAAAAAGGGATTTGGAAGAGATCATTAGATAAACACCTTATTAAAACAGCATTAAAAAGAGTTCAGTTTTCTTCTTTCTCCTGCTCTGAGATAAGAAGGCACATTTGGCTTGTGTTAGTGTTCCAGATCTGTGGTCAGGAAGCTGCAGGACAGCTGGTCTCACTCCATCTTAAACTGTCAAAGATTCTTCTAAGACTGTTAAAAACAAGCAAGCAACTTGCGTCACCTTGGTTTTTTTTAAATGGTGGGCATTTTAAAAAGACCTTAACACTTTTTAAATTATACATACTTGGATGTGTCTGTGTTGAAGTATGAGCATGTGAGTGGGTGCTGGTGGGGACCAGAGGTGGCAGGTGTCCCTGGACCTGCAGTCACAGGAAGTTGTGAACTGCTTTCTATAAACTTGGTCCTTTGCAAGAGGAGTGTGTGCTCTTAACCACTGAGCCATTTCTCAAGTCCCATGATGGACACTGTCATTGTCAGTGAATGGCCTCCACAAAAGCCTAGGTATGTGCTGTGTTTTGTTTTTATCAACCCATGCAACAATGGGCACTGTATGCATTCACACACTGCATGACTGCTTCCATGCTGCTGTGCCCAGCCTCCTTTGTAGAAGTTGCATGACTGCTCCCATGCAGCTGCTTCCAGCCTCCTTTGTAGAAGTTGCATGACTGCTCCCATGCAGCTGCTTCCAGCCTCCCCTGTTTGTGGAAGTCAGCACTAGGCCTGGAAGGCAGAGGCTTACCACTCCCTTTGATCCTGGGAGACAAAAGCCCTTGGCCCTTCTAAATCTGTCAAATTAACATTATACATCTATGCATACAGCTGCCATAGTTGGTGTTTTAGATGGAGTGAGTTCTCCAAGTGAAAATGGCCATACCAATTTAGGGTCATGTTTTACGTTAATCTCAGTAGTTACCTGGGACCTTGTGCCTTATGACTGACTGGCCCGAGTCTTTGTCACAAATAATTTGAGGAAAATTAATACCTACCCTGAAGAGTTATGAGATTAAAGAAAGTAAGACACTTTAAAGCTCTGGTCTGAAAAAAAAATGTCATTTTTATTGCTTGCTGGTATGTATATAAAAAGCATGACTAATTTTGTGTAGTTTCTTTCCTTAACTATCTATTGAAAATCCATCAACCTCAAATTCCCTTCAAACCCTGGAGATCACTTGGTAAAACCTCCCACACTATACTTGGCTGAAGGTAGCACTTGAGGTTTAATGTTAAGGAAGGGCTGTGCAGAGTTGGGGCACTTCAGAATCCACCAGCCAGCTGTATGTATGTGAGGAGATAGCTGAGCACTATAAACTGCTGCTTCCAGACAGCAGTTCAACATGGGAGAGTAGAAAAATGAAAATCCAGTGAATAAGTTCTTGACATTTCTTTGTGCCATTCTGAAACCAGGCAGTTTGGGCCCAACAGGTCTGTCAGCACCCCCTCCCCCGTCCCCTTCATGCATCTGAGTGCTTTAGCAGTGAGCCTCCAGCTCCCATCCAGCTGCCATGGACACTAAGGCTGAGGCCACAGCTCTCGGCTCATCAAGACAACTTCGTGCTCTGCAGAAGAGGTAGCGGTCAGAGACAGACGTGGCTCTGCTCCTCGCAGGTGGTGGCCTCACCAGCCGTAGACAGGTACAGCTTCCCATCAGGACACACACAGATCTCATAGGACCCCGTAGAGCTGCCAGAGGGACCCGGTGTCCCCTGCTTCAGCTTGGGCAAACCCACAGTTTCAGCATCAAGCACCAGCTGTTTGGGAGAAAGTGAGACATGAAGAAGGAGGAACAGACGGCACCAAGGGAAATTCCCAGCATATTCTAAGAAAGATAGTTTCCTCCCGTCCTCCCGTTGAAAGCAAGCTGGGTACCGAGCAGCTGGGTCCTGCCTGTACTTGAGTCCTCTCAAAATGACCTCTTCCATTCTTTGTGCAGGCCGGGCTGACATGCTCCTCCAATGTGGAGAGAGGCCATATTTTCTTCTACTCCCCAGTTGGGAAAACTGACCAATTGTTTTACAATTGGTTCAGCAAACTACATTGCTTTTCAATTCTGGGTTGCTTCCCTCCTGTTGTGGAATATAGTTGAAGATATGTTATACTCGTTGATGTTGTGGAACATTTGTTTAATGGTGCAAAGATGTGCTGCATTCTTTTATGTTGCGTTTGTTTAACTCTGTGAAGCTGTGATACTTTGTCTGTCTAAAACACCTGATGGTCTAATAAAGAGCTGAACGGCCAATAGCTGGGCAGGAGAAAGGATGGGCGGGCCTGGCAGAGAGAATAAATAGGAGAAATCTGGGAAGAGAAGATGAGGAGCGAGAAGAGGAGGAGGAGGAAGACATTAGAGGCCAGCCACCCAGCTATACAGCCAGTCACAGAGTAAGAAGTAAAGAAAGGTATATAGAATAGATAAAGATAAAAGCCCAGAACCAAAAGGCAGATGGGATAATTTAAGAAAACCTGGCTAGAAACAAGCCAAATTAAGGCCGGGCATTCATAAGTAAGAATAAGACTCCATGTATTTATTTGGGAGCTGGGTGGAGGGCCCCCAAAGAACTAAGAGTAAAAACAACCAACTACACACTCCTAAAAAAAAAGGTTTTGAAGTTGTCTGACAAAACTGAAGGATTGTTATGCCAGTTCATACCTTGATCACGTGGAGTTTATACTAAATTGTCTCCTCCCATTGGGATAACAAACAGTCCACAGAAATAAGGATCATCTTTATTTTTGCTTGTGGATGTCCGACTTTATCCTGACTTTATCTGTGATTTGTTTTCCCAGGAGAGACAACTGAATTCACCTTACTAGCTGCCAACCATTTCCCTAAACTCTTACCATTATTTGAAACCTTTCTGTCTTCTACTAAGTGCTGAATGCAGTAGACCTGAAGACTGAAGCCAGGGCAAGCACCATGGAAACCACGGGGTTTGTTAAATAGGAGCCTAAGAAAGAGCCATTGATGAGGTGGGGAACCACTCTGCTAAGGACATGAGAACAGTCGCCTTGAGCAGCTTGCCCCTTCCTCCCCACACTCACTCGTTAAAAAGAAGTTTCAGTGCTTTGTAGGTTGGCATAGTGTCTTCGTTGTCAGCCAGCTTAGCGCTCTCTTTGATTCCTATAGCTCTCGTCCAGAATTCCCATCTCCTAATGGGCTGTCAGAGCACTGCTAGCTTTATGACAGACGCCTTGCACTGTGTGGCCCTGCAGAGCAGCAGAGCAGAGGCAACCCAGCAGGCACCAGTTCCATGCCAGGGGATCTTTGAGTGCTTGCTCTTCCCGGGAGGCTGTCACCCCAGCCTCTCTGCCCTCTCCTGACTTGTAGTTGGTAGGTTAATTTGTCCAGTCGTTTCTTTTCCTCCACTGACAGCCCACACTGTTTCTCTGTTCGCCATGTTAGGCTGGACTCCAGACATCTGTCCTCCCTCTGTCCAGCTCCTACTCATGGGGAACAGCAACTGGAATTAGAGGTCCCACTGTGTGCTACCTGCAAAAATGCTGCCTGATTTACGGAAGGAAATATGACCATTTAAAAACTGAACCTTTATGCAGCGTGTGGTGACACTGTGTCTCCATAGCACCTGAAGCCTTGTGCAGTGTGTGGTGACACCGTGTCTCCATAGTAACTGAAGCCTTGTGCAGTGTGTGATGACACTGTGTCTCCATAGCAACTGAAGCTTTGTGCAGTGTGTGGTGACACTGTGTCTCCATAGTAACTGAAGCCTTGTGCAGTGTGTGGTGACACTGTCTCCATAGTAAGATTTCAAAATCCCTGACTTCATCTCTGACTTTGCCAGCTCTGGGTCTCATAAGCTCCTAAGTTTCAGTTTGTAGATGACTTTCATGTCTTCCCTGTGGGTGATCATTGACTGGCTTCTGTCCATATACCCGGAGTGGCTTCTCATGACCGTCTTTAGGTGCATCCTAACTACATTTTCCTGTTCATCTTAAATGAACGCCATTTCAAAATGCTACACTAGTGCCTTCAGACCACAAGACATGATTAAACAAACAGTTTCCACACTTGTCTAATGAGGAGACAGGCATAGAGGGCCAGCAAACTTTCCAAAACTCAAATCCCTATTTGAATTGGAGGACTGGTGACCCACAGGGCCCAGGCTTCCGGGTTTTCCTGTGCCCTGCACTCCTTGTACTGTGTTTTACAGTTTCTGCTGGCTGTCCCTGGGGCAAGCCTGGGGCAGAGCTGGGGAGGGAGCGCTTAACCATGCACCCCACTGTGTTAGTGACTTAGGACAACACTCCACACACACCCCCAGGAAGCAGGAGCACAAGAGCACACAGCTCTACCTACACATCAAAAGGACATTATGACAGGGCTGTTAAAGAGACTTCCTGAACCTATGCATTGTTTGAACATAGAGGCAAGCTCCCAATCTGTGCAATATGCACTATAATGACTCTAACCTGTCACCTCACTGTGGACTCCATAGGTAGCCTGGAATGCCTGTTTTCCCCACTGACTGAAGCTGAGCCTTTGCCTTCTATTACTAATAAAGAAAGTTCTACAAATCATGGTATAGGGTGTATCTGCTATACTGTCATTCTGGACTTGAGCTCCAGAAAGGGATCTTACTGTAGTTGATCTTTGGAAAAATACTTGTTTTTCTTCGTTCATTTTATTTTGCACTAAATTCTGTGCAAGCAAGCATAGTGGTCTGGGCAACAACAGGGGACAGTTGTTATTTGTACATAACCCCAATCATAGCCATGCTGTGAAACACTGAGTCACTAGGAAATGCAAAATGTCTGCATGTCCTGAAAGTCTGCAGCGCTCTTTCACAGCTGAAAATAATGAGTGCCTTGGTGCTGCAGATGCTAGTGTATGAAAGTGAGCTCACTATGGCGTGAATCTAATCTTCTGTGCCCTTCCCCAGTCCTTATCTGACTCAGTCCTTCCCACACTGGCCATGCTATGCCTTTCATCATGTTTCAGTACAAGCCAGCAGAAGGCTGCATCCTGACGCCCTGGCGGATGCAGCACTCAGGTGCCTCCCCAGCACACACAGTTCCAACATTGTACTCACCACTCCGTCACTACTCTGCAAGACAATGTCCATTTGAGAAAGGGCCTCCATTTTCCCAGTGGGAGCTTTAATGTGAACCCCCCTCGGGGCGTCCATGCTTAGACTCCGGGTTGGGGATTCTAACCTGAAATGAGGGAAAAAATGTTAAAAGCCACCCTTGAGCGGGGCACAGCAGTTAAGATGCTTCTGAGCCCAAGCTACTCAGAGGCCTGAGGTGGGAGGATGGCTCCAGGTGAGCAGTTCTGGGCCAGGGAGGACCAACAGACTGAAGGAGGAAAATAAACTACCACACAAACCACAGCACATGGCTTAATATAGAAAGGGTAGCTAACAAGGGATGCAGCCTCTCCAAGAAATTTGATGTCACTCGTGAATGTTGACCTGCTCTATACTCACACATCCGGAAATAATGAGTGTTCTAGTTCGTTCTCTATAGCTGTGATGAAACACTAACCACAAGCAACTAGGGGAAGAAAGGGTTGATTTCAGCTTACATCTTACAGTCTATCACTGAGGGAAGCCAGGGCAGGAGCTCGAGACAGGAACTCAAGCCGATCCCATGGAGAAATGCTGCCCACTGGCTCACTTTCCATGGCTTGCTCAGCCTGCTTTCTTACATAGCCCAAGGCCATCTGCCCAGGGATGGCCTGCCCACAGTGGGCTGGGTCTTCCCGAATCAATCATCGATCAAGAAAATGCCCCACAAAAATGTTCACAGGTCTGTCCGATGAAGGCAGTTCCTCCACTGAGGGTCCCTCTTCCCAGGCGACTCTAGTTTGTGTCAAGTTGACAACAATTAACCTACACAGTGGGTAGCGGAGAAATGAGCATCCCACTAGTGACAGCCTGTGAACTTAGTGTGCTCTGTCCACGGGTACAGGCGACAGACAGCTGTAATCCTGTGCAGACGGCCCTGCAGAAGGAACTGCCATTGGTGAACAGCTTAAACAATGACAGTATTTAGTTAATGTACAAACTCCCAGGGAAGGGAAAGGGAGACAGATTTAGGGACAAATATTTGCCACATGTTCCCATGAGAGCAGAAAATGTTTGGCCTAGCTTTCACTTCTTTTTTTTTTTTTTTTTTTTTTTGGTTTTTCGAGACAGGGTTTCTCTGTGTAGCTTTGCGCCTTTCCTGGAACTCACTTGGTAGCCCAGGCTGGCCTTGAACTCACAGAGATCCACCTGGCTCTGCCTCCCGAGTGCTGGGATTAAAGGCGTGCGCCACCACCGCCCGGCTTAGCTTTCACTTCTTAAAAAATAAAATCTTTTGAAATTGTTTATTTGTTTGTTTAGTGTGTATGTGTGTGTGCGTGTGCGTGTGCGTGTGTGTGTGTGTACACAGTAGGGAGCATGTGTGCACGTGTAGGTGGTGACCAGCCAACAACCTTTGATGTTGGTCCTTAGGAACAGTTCACTTTTCATTTTTCTGAGACATGGCCTCTCATTGATCTGGAGCTCACTGATTAGGGAAGGCTGGGTGGCCAGCATGCCTCGGATGTTCCTCATCACCGTGGTTACAGGCACACAGGCCACTGTGCCTGATTCTTTTTTTTTTTTTTTTTTTTTTTTTTTTTTTGGTTTTTCGAGACAAGGTTTCTCTGTGTAGCTTTGCGCCTTTCCTGGATCTCGCTCTATAGACCAGGCTGGCCTCAAAATCATAGAGATCCGCCTGGCTCTGCCTCCTGAGTGCTGAGATTAAAGGTGTGCGCCACCACCACCCAGCAACTGTGCCTGATTCTTTTATGCAGTTTTGGGGATTGAACTCAAGTCATCTTGCCTCCTGGCAAGCACATTACTGACAGCTGTCTCCCCAGCCTCCCCTTTAAAAGTCTCTTTAAGTTCAGCCAGATCTGAGGGTAACTGGGAGGATTTTTTTTTTTTTTTTTTGAAAACACTGAAGTGATGAGTTCAGGAGACCGGATGCCTGCTGGCCCCACCTGGCTTGGCTTCAGTACAGTGGATCAGGCTCTCCTGGGGTTGGACCAAACGTAAGAACGACCCATAAATATATGTCCCAGAAAGTATGTCTTGTTTGCCTCCACCTGGAAAAAGGATGGATTCCACCAGGGGGCACAATGCAGTTGCTGGTAGACAGTCCAGCCGCACAGCCACAGACCTGATTTCTCAAAAACATCTCAACTCAGACCAGTCAGAGGGACAGCAGACAGGGAAAGCTGCGCCCTTCAGGGACTGTGCCGGCTGTGGGGTAGCACTGACCACGTGAGGATTAGGAAGGTGTGGCATAACTTTAGAAAGGCCCTAGGAATGGATTTGGTGGCATTTTTTCAGTGCTAGGGGTGAAACCCAGGACCTCATGCACACTGAGCAAGCACTTGACCTTTGAACCTTTCCCCCAGCCCTTGAGAGACTTTTAAGTCAGATGGATACATGTTAGATTGGAAATTTCTGTCTTTTTTTATTCCTACATTTAATTAGCACGTCTTAATTGCACAAAGTAGTGGGTTTTGTTATGACATTTTGCACACATAAAATGTGCTCTGATCATTTACGCTTCCATTGCCCTCTTTCAGCACCCTGCCCACTCCATCACCGTGGATAACACAAGACAAAATTTCACTTTTGTTCAGTTATCAGAGCATGTAAAATCCGAGTCCTGCATATGTTGAAATCTTGCTTTGAATGTGAGCATACCCCTAAAGGACATCTATGGAGTTGATTGGTCTAATTAGGTTTGGCTTCGTTTGTGTGAGCACTGGTGAATCTTCTCCTGCTTACTCTGTCTGCTTGTCCATGCATCTGGGTCACTTGTGCTCTGCTGTGATCTGCATTTTTCTTGCCGGAAAGAGAAACACAGAAGCAGCTCCTATAGGCCTGCTGCATTTCAGGCAAATCCCGCGTGACCTTGACAGCCTTAGTGAAGAAGTGAAGATGGGTCTGTTCCCTAAGATCAGTTACTAAATGCAGATAAAGCATGTTCCAAAACATTAAAATGTCAGGGAGGTCAGGCGGGGTGGGGTGGGGTGAGCAGTGGGGTGGCTTCAGGGGAAGGCTCTACAATGGTGCCAGTGCGGCATGGAGTCTTCGGCATTCTAGTGAAGTCCACGGATTTAATACTTTCCATACATAAAATAAAACAGAATTGCAGAGGACTTTGCAAACTTTCAAGTGCAAGAATGAGATTTTCAAAATCATGACACGGTGATTTGAGAGCTCATTGAGCTATGCATTTGGTAACATTCAGCAGTGGGGTTTGTGAGAATTAAAATTGAGACACCTGCCACAATTTTCAAATGAAATACCTGTGACTCCTATTGGTGAGGCCACTGAGGATTGTGGCTGTAATTCCCACCTAAGGGCATGTGGAACACCGGCTGAAGATTCATGAAAATGAAGGACACTTTTTCCGGCCATGCTCACTGACACACAGAATCCTATTCCCGATCTCCCAAGGAGTCCGAGGGCAGAAGCAAAGGACTCCAGAGAACAAGGATGGCTCACACTGAGAACTAAGGGCTCTGGATTCTCCAGATTCACAAGAGGAGCAGGGCCCCTGGAACTGAAGAAGGTCTCCTGCTGAGATCAAGGCAGATCCCAGGTGTTCTCAGAGCCCCCATGGAAGATGAAGGGAACCTAGTTCTGTGTCCTTGCCAAGGAGAAGACTTGCCAAGGTCTGCTCTGGGGCTGGGGCCAGGGTCTTTAAGGAGTTAAAGTTTCCGTTCCTGGGAACTTGGCCTTTCTCCCTGAAGAGACTGGAGTTATCAATTCCAGGCTGCTGTGTGCTCCATGTGTGACACACTTGAGATACGATGTGTTCCCCTTGTACAACCCTGCTTGATTAGCTTGCTGCTGACCTCATCCCATTGCATGACAGCTTTCTGCTCCCTGTCCCATCCACACCCTCCTGCCAACTGTATGTAAGGGGCTGCACTTCTCATGAACTTGCTTGGCATAAACCATCAGTGTATGCACTATTTCCTGGTCCCAACTTTTCTATATATTCTTTATTTTCTCATCTCTGGCCAGCCGCCTTAGGGTCCTGTCACCCAAGAATGACCTGCTGGTCCCATTCAGTCACCAATATCCCCACCTACGTTAAAATACACCCACCGCCACATCATACAGATCAGTGAGATGAATGAAAAGTCTTAAAAACAAAAAGAAAGTAAGTTGTTCATATAAAATCAAATGTTCCACAATGAATGATATCTTTAAAGATATTGTTTTTATTGTAAATTGTGAGTGTGTGTGTTCATGATTATGAGTACATATATATTAGTGCAGTGTCCTCAGAGCTAGAAGAGAGCATCAGATCCCCTAGGACTGGGATTACAGACAGTTGTGAGCTAGCATGTAGGTACTGGGAATCGAACCCAGTTCCTTTGAAAGAGCAGCAGTGCTCTTAACTGCTAAGCCATCTCTCTAGCCCACACAGCTACTTTCTTATCCAGTAAGAAGAGTTGTTGGGGGCGGGGGGGGGGGGGGGGGGGGGGGGAAGGTGGTGCATGCCTATTTGTCTGTCTGTTTGCCATGTGTATGGTTTCCTTAGGACGCCAGAGGGGATTGGATCCCCTGGAGTTGGGCTTACAGGCAGCTGTGAGCATGCCTGTGGATTTATCTTGATTAGGTTAATTAAGGTGGGGAGACCTGCTCACTGAGCGTGACATCATTTCCTGCGGTGGATCCTAGGCCATACAAAAAGAATCGAGGAAGCTGAGCAAAAGCATCTGTTCATCTCCACCTCCTAATTGTGGGTAGGTGCAATCAGACCAACTGCTTCAGGCATCTGTGGCCCCAACTTCCCAAACTATGAGCTGAAATAAACCTATTCTTCCCTGAGCTGATTTTGTCAGGCTAGTCTATCACAGAAACAAGACAAGAAACTAAGGCAACACCCAAAGAGAAATGCAAACTAAAATAGCTGTAAGAAAGTGTGTTTATATTGGAAACAAACTCCTTACCTAAGGTCTTCAAATGGGTCAGCTCTGACGAGGGGTGTCTCCACTGAGTGTTCAAAAAGAGCTCCTTCCGGCCCTAAACAAAGCCCAGAGATGCATCAGAACAAAATACAAGAAATGGAATCAGCCAAATTAAACAGCCAGTCCAGCCAAGAGGCTGAGCATCCCTGATCCCAGAATCCAGAGTTTTTGAGGTTCGACAACCATTGAGAGTAGAAAGTTCCAACACTGACCCCATGTGATGGCTGCAGTCAAAATGCAAGCTCATGAAACCCATTCTAATACGGATTATTACCTCCAAGCTATAGCCCAAGGGAATTCTCATCCCTCGGGTGTCTGTGCACAGGCAGATGTTCCAAATCTAAAACATCTGGGACCTCAAACACTCTGGGTCCCAAGCATTTGGTAAGGGATGCTCAGCCTGTAGTCTGTGTTCCTTTTTGCCAAATTTGTTCATGGGTTCAAAATTCAGGGGAAAAGGGCACAAGAGTTTCTGTACATGTTGAGGCCACCATGACAGCTTATCAACAGAGTGTGATTTTTTTTTGACCCACGTTATTGCAAACTAACAGGCTTATTTTAAAAGTAGAGAATGATATTAGTCATCAAAATGAAAAAAGAAATAACTCATATTGACATTGCATCCATCTTTTTTTTCCCAGTAATACTAAGTTGGTGTGTGTGTGTGTGTGTGTGTGTGTGTGCGCGCGCGTGCGCGTGTGTGTAACAGCTGTGTCTTATGTCATTTGTTTCTAAGGCCCAGTAGAACAGTTTTAAAGAATTCTAAACATCTGAAATAGCCTCCTTGTGTTTCTGGAACTAGCATTTCTCTCTCAGTCCATTTATCAGAGAACTTGATCACAGGCAAGAATGTGCCCAGGGTGCAGAGATACATGGAGCAGGCCACACACTGTTTGTCATATCCTACATTCAGCTTTCGTTTGAGACCAGCGTTCACATTTTATATCTGCATGCCATGGGGTTTCATTACCTAAGTAAGTGAGCAACGTTGGCTGGAAAGTCCTGCTGTGGTTAAAGCACAGCTCCTTATCCACCTTCAGGCAGCAGGGCAGACTACGGCACATGGGGGCTAGTGCAAACCTTGCGATAAAGTCATTTGTGACGTTCGAAGTTTGCAGATAAGGATTCAAGCAAAGCAGCAGGGCCGCAGGCACTGAGCACGTGAGAACAAATGGATAATCACTGTACTGGGCACAGAGGCAACGCAAATCCATCGTTCAGGTTATATTCAAGGTATTTCTTACCTTAAGTTTTGTGGGCATATGCATAGAATTCAGCAGTAGCGCTTCATCTATTATACCCACTAAGATTTATCCAGGGCTTTTGCCTGGCCTAGGTTCAGCCAGGCCAAAACTTAGTTCCTGCCTAGGTCCCATTCATGCCTAGACTCCACCCCTGACTGGGCCCATCCCTGCCTGGACCTCACCTATCACCAGGCCCCATCCTCAATGTAGGCATACCCCATGCCTAGGGCACACCTTGGTACCAGTTTCTGACCTAGCTTGTTTTCTATTGCATTGAATAATGCCATGACCAAAAGCAACATGGGAGGAAAGAGTTTTCTTAGCTTACAATTCCAGGTTCATAACAGGCAGGAACCTGGAGGCAGGAACTGAAGGAGAAAGCTGTTTACTGGCTTGCTTTCCATGGTTTACTCAGCCTGCTTTCTTAAACAATCCAGGATCATCTGTCCAGGAGTGGTGGGCTGGGTCCTCCCACATCAATCAAGTAAATGTCCTATATTCCACATATGTTATGGAATAATCTTTGTGTACACTGTCAAGATTTGTCAATCAGATTGGTTTAATAAAACGCTGAACAACCAATAGCTAGGCAGGATTTTCAGGGCAGAGCGGATACTGGGAAGAAGAAAGGCAGAATCGCAAGGAGTTGCCAGACAGACAAAGAGAAAACAACATGGGCAGTACAGAATAAAGGTAATAAAGCCACAAGGCAGAAAGCAAATTAATAGAAATGGGTTAATTTAAGTTATAAGAGCTAGTTAGAAACAAGCCTAAGCTATCTGCCGCGCTTTCATAATTAACAATGACTCTCTATGTCATGACTTGGGAGCTGGTAGGAGAAACAGAAAAACCTGCCTGCACACATACCCATGTGCCCACCTATTTTTTAATGAATGATAGTCACAGGAGGATCTGCAGTAAGCCTTGAGCACTAGACTGATTACAGTGGTGAAGGTGGGAGACGGTTCATGGAGTAGAGTCTAACAACCATGGAGTTCATAGACAGAGCCCAGTACCGGGTGGCTTTAAGTGGCTCCATTCTTCCTGACAGGTTCCTTTTAGACTCCTCCAATACACAGAATTCAATATTAACCGTTCTATTTGAAGAGGGGATGTGTACACACAGACACTTGTTAAATTACTGCATCTTTCTGCCCAATATTTATTAAGGTCAACTCCGTACATTTATTGAACATTTGTGGACTGTCACAGGCTTTTCAGATGATGTAAAATAATCCAGTTGTTCCCATCACAGCCACACTGCATGGCATCTGTACAACCTCCCATTCTATTCACAATGCAAATAATTCAAATTGCTTCTTGCCTTGAATCCCTCATTCCCCAACTTGAAAATGTTCTTTCTAAGATAGTAGTAACCTCCATGATGATGTCCAAGGAAAATTTCTATCTTTCTTGGACTCAAATCCTGGAACATCAGCTCTTCTGGCACCAAGAAAATGGCTACTGAGATAATCCTGCCCCCACGCTGTCTCTCAACTCTCCCACTTGTGGCCTCATGGGCATTCTCAGAGCTCATTTGGTGTGTGATGCTCACATGTGCTCACTCAAGGCTTCTGCTCCAAGTGTCCATGGATGCACAGTCAATAGCTGAGGTGACATCCTCATGGCTGATCCTCAACATAAGAATTATCTGCGGGCTCCCTCTGCTGTGTGGTGTTTTCTCTTCCCCCAGGTTTCTCCATCACCCACAGAACAACATTGTTACCCACCAACAAGCATCGCCTTTGATTCTTTCCCCAGATGCTTGCCACCCACTTGAACCCTGACAGAGCTTCTTATCTCAGACATTAATTGGGAGTGACCCACTTCCTCCAGAACACTGCCACCACCTCGGTGGGCCACCATCCTATTTGGCTCTATGCTTTGATTTTGGCCTCTAAACATCTATTTTCCCTGTAATGATTAGACTGGCCTTAAAATGCACGATGGATTTGTTGTGACTTTTCTTGGGAACCACACTTCTATCTGTCCCAATGATGTATCAAAGAAATCATCCATCCAAGTCTAGCTTGGTGAATCACTGAGTCTACTGAAGCTATTTACAGGAGCGTGGAAAAGGGGTTAGTCACAGGTGCATTATTGACTCATCGACAGTTACACCACTAAAGAATCTCTCTTTCTAATAATAACAACCGTAAATCATTAATCCGCCCAATCTTGTGGGTCTCTCTCGTGGGTGACTGCAGCTGTTCTGATTTCAATGATACCCAGAGGTCAGAGTTCCACAACATGAATCAAGGCACACCACTGTCCAGGAAATTCAACATCTTTGCATTGCACTGAAGAGAGATCCTCACTGCAGCCAGTGAGTATATGATCATGTTCTTTCTCTCTCATCATACACTATCTGACACAAAAATACAAAATGATTCAAACAGAGCAGCCGTGAAGTTGCTGTGACACAGGGAAGCCCAAACAGAGCAATTGCCAAACTGAATAAAAATAAATGAGATGAGGAGACTGTGGCAACCTAACTGGCAGAGCCAGGGCCCCAGAAGCTACTGAGATCCTCACATAGATGTTTGCAGAGAAAGTCACACACAAGGGCAGGGTGCATCACATGTCAGAGCTCCTGCACTCAGGAAAAGCTGGAGTCAGTGTGAGCCAACATGGAGGTGCACCCTCCAGCTTCCCATGTGACCTCTGTGTGTCCATGAGGCCTAAGCCAATGAGGGGAGTCCTCATTCCTTTCAGTAGAAAGACGACTGCCTGTGCCTGTGGCTTGTCAGCTGTCCATGGAGACATACCACAAAGTGTCTATGCTTTTGGTTATGGGCCTGACGGACATGGTGATCCAGATACATCTGTTTTCGTATTTTTTAGTGGACCCTGGACTTTCACAGGAAGTAGTGGAGAAAAGCTGCCATGGGAATTTATCTTGAAAAGGTAAAGTTTATGAAAATATCCTACTAAATTTTCTATTTAACAAAACATGGTCATAACTAGAGTCACTATGAATAGATAACTTTTGGTGATAACCTTCTCAACGTACTTATAATTGCATGATGGTTTTATTTAGTTTTCCTGTGTACACCCCATCTACACTCCAACACTACCCACCTCAAATGGTAATAGTACTAAGGTTGAGGAAGCCTGAACTAGACAATAAATATAGAGAGACACCCAGAAGAGAAATACCAGAATTGTGGAATTTTCTACAATTTTTCAGAGTTGGGTAAATCCGAGGACACATTAGAAAGCTCAGCAAGCTCAGGTCTGGTCATTCACTCCCCATTCATGGTTACTGTGGCAACAAGAACCTCCGTATTGTAATGACAGGGAAGGAACACAGTCATTAGAAGTGAGGTTCACATACCCTGGTTAGCATCACTGGAGAGAAGGGGGAGTTTGGGAGAAATTAGTGCCTGGGATGGAAGCATGGACACAGATTGTCTCTTAAGAGGATAGCTTGAAGGTTGCGCTGGAGAATGCATTTATATGTGACTGACCAGCTGCTTCTCCCACCAACTCTGGTCAGGTCAGTGTGGGGACGAGGTTCTCAGTGTGGCTCCTGGAACCGTATCACTGGCATCCCCTAGGAACTGGTTAGAAATGGAGTCTTAAGTCTTATACCAAGCCCACTTGTTGATGGTTTAGATGTGAGATGCCCTCCCAGGCTCATGCATTTCCCAGGTCTCTAGCTGTTGGCACAGCTTGGAGAAGTTGTGGAGCCTCAGGAGGTTGGCCTAGCAGGGGAAGGTAGGTTACCAGGGGCAGACCTTGACGATTATTGCTCATCTAATCTCTGGTCTGAGTTCTCTCTGTTTGCTGACCCTCTGAGATGTGTAAAGCCAGTCCATCAGCTCTCTCAGCTGCACAGCAAGCATGGTCAGCCTCCGTGCCTTCTCTCCCACAATGGTCCGCATCTCTTGAACTGTGAGCCCAGACAAGTCTTTCCTCCATCAGGGTGCTTCTGGCAGATGCTTTGTCCCGGGAGCAAGAGAAGTAACCGATGTACTACCCAGCCAGAGATTCCAGGGTTGAATACAACAAATGCAGACATAACAACCCCCCGAGGTGGTTCTGATGCATACAGTTAACTTCCACTGCAACTGCTTATCAGGTTTCTCATCTGCTTCCCTTATAATGCCATAATCTGAAAGAAACCCCGGGCTAGGGAATGGTTTATCCTCTGTGATGGATGGCTTGAGTTTGATGGAATCCAAGTTTCTGTTTATTCTCTTCTCTCTCTCTCTCTCTCTCTCTCTCTCTCTCTCTCTCTCTCTCTCTCTCTCTCTCTCTCTCTCTCT
>CABHPR010123428.1:0-25388 GCA_902168415.1 Peromyscus melanophrys
TTTAATGAGAAGGTAGCACTGCTCGATTTTTCTGTCTTCACTCTGCACCCACTCCTTTCCTCCTCCCTTCCCTGCTTTCCCTCACTCTCATTCTCCCTCTTCTCTCCCTCCCTCCCTTCCCCTCTGATGCTGAATTCAAACTGTTTAGGAAAACACTTTTTCAAATCCCCTGTCTGTGCACACCACCTGCCCTTGCACATCACAGTGCTGTTTCTTAGGGTAGGCAAGATGGTGTGCTGGACAGAGCTCAGCTGGGCAAGAGGGCGATGCTAGCTTCACACTTACTGCTTGCAGCATTAGTAGTAACTGTCCAAACCATCGCAGACGGAAAGGGAACTGGAGACATCATCACCCCAAATCCCTAACTTAACATGAAGATTGAAAGCTTAGAAGGGAGAGAGGCCACAGGAGCCGACATGGGGGTTATACAGGGTTCCCTGCTCCTCACCAAAGGTTCTTCCACTCACGTGTGGTTACACAAACCCCCGTAGCCATGTGGTCAGGCTTTCCACGCTTCATGCCTTCGTCTCTTTAGACACTTGAAGTTTTGACACGTGCCCTTTCCATCTGCTGGTTTTCCCGGATTATGGCTTTTTCAGGAACCCTTGGCCAAATATGCAAGCAAGACCCAAGTGGGGTTTTGCATATCCTGAGTGAGTGGAGTGTTCCAAAATGTTTGTTTTGTAAAATGGAGACTCTGTTCTACTTCGTGTAGACTTCCTTGCCCATCAATCATTTTTTTCCTGGAAAGACAGTTATGAGAGGAGTGTGACTTGGTCCTACACAGAGGTGATTAAGTCCCTGAACCTCTAAACTTCACTGGGGGGGTTGTCATGGCAACATGCTTCTTTAATGACTAACTCATTTTTTATTTTAAGGCCACTTTGTCCTTGATGCCACTGGTGGGTGATGGTGGGCAGCTGGGCTAAAGTGAGGACAGGCAGAAGGGCTTCTGAATGGCAGGGGAGGGGAGGGGAAGGGGGAGAAGAGGACCAAGAGGCAGAGGAGAGTGTCCAAGTGTGGACAATAGTGGACAAAGACTAATTCAGGAAAGAGAGAAATAATGGAGGAAAAGAAGCACATAAAAACTATCAGAACAAGGTGAGCATTTCAGGACAGGGGAGCAAGAAGTGGCCAGGGCTGCATGGAAGAAAGGCCAGTTTTAAGATAGGAAGTCTGGACTTTGGAGTTTTGTTTGTCTACTGAATTTGCATTGCTACACACACACACACACACACACACACACACACACACACACACCCCTCTGTGCACTTATTAGGAAGCATAAGTGTTTGTGACCTTTCTCACCACTGTGACAGAATACTTTATGGAAGCCACTTGATGGAGAAAAGATTGATTTGATTATCGTGGTGTGAGACAATGTAATTCCTTGTGGGGACATCGAGTGAGAGTGTTCTTACATTGGTGGATCGGGAAACAGAGCGCTAGACCATGGCTGGAAATGGGATATCCTTCACTCACCTCTGGTGGCTTACACTGGACAATGGCCCAGTGTTCCAAAGTTCCCCCATACCCTCAAACAGTGCTACTAGCTGGGGGCTGAGGGTTTAAATTCGTGAGCCTATAGAAGTAATTTCTCTTTCAAATGGTGGCATTCTACCCCTGGTCCAAAAAGGCTCAAGGTCATCTCCTGGCACAAAATGTATCCAGTCCATCCTTCAGCGTCCTCACAGTCTACAGAGCCCCAACACTGCTCAAAGTCTGAAGTCTCCACTTCTGGAGTGGCTGAGCTTCGAGCCTGTGCTCTTAGGAAACATCACAGGAGAGACAGACGTCAGGGTCAAGGAGGACCTGGGAGAAGCAGTGTCTTCTGGATATAACAGGACCACTGCGCTCAAAACTCACACCAGCTGTGCTTGCCTTTCCAGAGCCTGCACAAAATCAAATTCGTCAATATTCCTCACATGGAAGGAGCAGAGGCTCATGAGTCCCCACCCCTAGCTTAGAGCTATTGACAACTGATAATTGCTGGTTCAGGGAAAGTCAGTTTTCTTTAAGGGTATCCTCCTTAGTACGTAGACCATTATCCATGGAATGGCCCCATACCCATGTATATGGGTACCCCGATTAGACTTAGGGACTTATAAAAGCAACAGTAACAAGAGACTACAAAGTTGGGAGGAGGTTGAGGAGTGGGGGTGGATCTAGAAGTTAAGTTAAAGGAAGGAGTTAGGGTGAAAGTGATCAAAATACATTTGATGCATGAAATTCTTGAAGAATTAGTAAAACCATTACACACACACACACACACACACACACACACACACACACACACAGCCTCTTCTGAGACTAAACATAGTAGACCTTTAGCCATGAGGCCCTGTGAAATGAGATAGACAAGTAAAATACACCCAATATACAATGGCATAAATATTCCCATTCCCAAAGGGAGACACTGGGGAAGAGGAAGGAAAGACCAGACCAAGTGTCTTAGTGAGGGTTTCTATTGCTGTGAAGAGACACCATGACCATCACAACTCTTATAAAGGAAAACATTTAACAAGGTGGCAGCTTACAGTTCAGAGGTTCAGTCCATTATCATCATGATGGGGAGCATGGTGGCATGCAGGCAGACATGGTACTGGCTACATCTTGATCAGAAGGCAACAGGAAGTGGACTGTGACACTGAGCAGGGCTTAAGCAAAAGAGACCTCAAAACCCGCCCTCACAGTGACATACTTCCTTCAACAAGGCCACACTTACTTCACCAAGGCCACATCTCCCAACAGTGTCACTCCCTGTGAGTTTTGGGGGGCTAATTACATTCAAGCTACCACACCGAAGAAAGACAAAAATCCACAGGGCAAACACCCAGTGCTACAACTTCATGTCTAGGGCCCAAAGCTTGAGGTAGCATTGTGCGGATTCCCAGGGTTCCAGTTATCTCACTCTGTCATTCTGCTGCCCACAACCTCAGCATATACCCCACTAACCTACTCCGTCCAACAGCCTGGGGTCCCCATGGCAGCTTACACTTCACCGTCACAGCTTCACAAGTTAGCCCCTCAAGGCATCTCTTCATGAAATCGCCTGGCCTTGGTGCCTCCCCGCACCCCCACCCAGAACCTTGGTGCAAACCCCCATCAATTTGAGATTCTTGCCTTCTGCATGATTGCAAGACCAGCATCATGTGGATGATGCCAAATTCTGATATCTGCTGGAGCTTCAGCCTCATCTCCCTGAACCATCAAACACAGCCTCTGTCTGAATGTTTTCAAATGTGTTGCATCATAACATTCTGGAGCTGTCAGTGAGTGGGGGTAGGGGGCTTGTCCTTCATGCCCACGCTTGTCTTGTTCCATTTCGAAGTATGTGGTTTCTCTTCAATGGTGTTTCTCTCTCTAACAACTGCCCCTGCTGTTGTTAGCCACCTTGTCTGCCAATTTTAAGTAAACTCATTTTCCTGCTAACCTGCATATAATTTTATACCTTTCTGATATACTTTTGCTTTGAATCCCCACTTAGAACTTGTAACAGCAGAGAGCAGCAACCGTGCCACAGCCTGGATACTAGGCTGTCTTGAAATTTCCTTCACCAAACAACTTAATCAATTACTTTTGAATTTAGCACCACTCATGTTTTCAGGATATGGGCCAGAAGTAGTCAGACACTTTGACGAAACGTAACAAGAATGGCCTCTGGTTCGATTTCTGAGGGACTCCTTGTTTTTAGCTGAAATGCCATGGGCCTGGCCTTCATGATCTGTATTTCTATCATTCTGACCTTCTGAACTCCCAGCACAAATGGCCCATTTGATCCCGTCCAGGGCCTTGACCCCAGCTTTCTAGGCTTCTCCAGTCTACAGCTTCATATTCTCCCACATTCCTCCCACAAATCAGTTCAAAAGCCTACAAGCCCCACAGTCGTGTTTATCACAGCATAAACACCATTTCTTGGTCAATTTCCTGAATTAGTTACTCTGCTCACTGTATGATACTCAGGACACCTGACTGAAGAAAGGATGTATTTTGGCTCACAGAAAATGCGAATAGAGCTGTCCATTGTGGAGAGTGCATGGTGGAGTTCATGGCAGCCATGGTGTTGTTCCTGAACAACAGTGGAGGTCAGCTGGTAATCATCCAGGCCCTGGGTCTTCCAACCTCATGCCCAACAAATACAAATAGAGCATCAAGTGAGGGTCAAGTGTTCAAACTCTAGCTCATGGAGGACACATGACATTTGCAATAGGACACATTAAATCTTTAACTGTGATTATTTCTGGGCCTAGAGATATGGGGTACCACACTGTCTCCTGATGCTTGGCAGAGGCAGTAAGCTCTGCTCCCACTCAGTCGAGTGATCACAATAGGAAAGTACTGACACTCTACAGTGTGCTGAAGTGTTAAGCCCTCCTGTGCAGTGGGCTAGGTACTGTCAATGCTTTCCAGACTTTCACAGTTGCCCACTTCTGATGGGTTTGTTGAGAGGTAGGAACATCTCCACACACTACCCAATGCTTACCCTCAGCATACCATCTCTGCTTCATTTCAGAGGTCATCGTACCATATCTAGGGTGGCAAGGTATTGGAGACAATGTTGGGACAGGACAGATTACATTGGAGGTGGGGACTCTTCCTAAACAAATTGGATGACCTCCTCATGCTGCCTCTGAGACAAAAGGAGCTGCCTTGTGGCTGCCCAGGATGACATTCAAAAAAGCTTATATCATTTTTAAAAACAATGTCAATAATCACAAAATCCTCTAGGAAAAAAGGGAAATGCTGATGCAGTGCCGGGCACACACCCAGCATGTTGCCCTCATACCCCTCTGCTCTTCGTCTTACCAAGTCCTGCTTAGCAGGAGTCTGGGGCTCCCCTCTGTCTCCTCCAAATGAAGCTCCTCTCAGCCTCAGCCTTTCCTGGGAGCCCTCCACACCAGAGGCTCCATTTCCTACCAAGCACATGGTCTCTCTTAGCTTCTTGAAGTCATCCTCACCACCTTTGTCTAAGCCCAGATGTGCCCACAGACGATTAGAATCTAATAGATTAATGTCCAGAGGTTAGTGACCAAGGAACACTGAGAGGTCTAGAAGGACATGGAGGACAGGATGGCACAGTTGGTCTGATGTACTTTTGTTCTATCTAAGGTACAGTGAGAGGACCACAAGTGTCACAAAGGCTAACTAAGGTTTTGTTTTGTTTTGTTTTTTTTAAATCGGTGTTTTTGGAGGGTTTCAATAAGCATCCTTACCCCGGGAGCTTTCTCCTCTGTGAGTCTTAGCCCTTAAGGCCAGAGGACCCAGGCGAAAGAAACTGAGGAGCAGGGCGCTGGGCAGTGAGGATGAGGACCAAACTTCAGTAGATGGGTAATATGGAACCTGATTTCTGAAACTATGGTGGAGCCATCGCTGGCTCCTCAGCGTTTATACAACCTTCCCAGAAGGGGATGTGCAAAGAATCTGGGTGGTTTCCTGAACACATCCCTTCACTGACCTTCTTAACCTGAATCCCAGAGAGGAGCCTCTCAGAAGTCAGGGGTATTCAAATCCACCAGCACAGAGTGATTCTTGTGACCTTTGCCCTCACACTAGCCATTCATGCTGTATGCACTGGGACAGAAGGAGCGCTAGGCTACGGGAAATGCTCTCAGTGGTTTGTAGTTCACAAGCACAAGTGTGCCCAGGAGCTGGAGAGAGCAGAGTGTGGCCCTCAGGCATGCCAGAGGCGGTGTTGTCAGAGGTCAGAGGTCGGGAGAGTTAGCACTAGGAAGGTGACTACACATTGAACCCCATTTTCACCTCAGAGGGTGCATTCTCCACCTCACAAGCATGTTACAAAAATTAAATGAGACTGTTTAGCGCATAGACACAATTCAATGCATACTAGTCAGCCTTAGGGTGGACCTTGAGTATCCATTTGACAAGTATTCGTAAGCACCCACTCCAGGGTGTGAGAGAGCAGAGGCTGGGTATCTCCACCCCAAAGGCTTCTAGCCACTTCAGAGTATTGCACTCGCTTCCCAAATCAAATTATTTTTCCTCTCATTTTCTTTTCCCTCTTCCATCCCTCCCTCATTCCTCCCTTCATACTCCTTCCTTTTTTTTCTTTATATCTCCTTCATGCCATCTATATCCAGCACAGACAAAACCTAACAGCCATTTGGTCCAATCTAAAAACCACAAGGATTTGAAGAGCAGATCCTGCCCTCTCAGCCCTGGGCATTTGTTGAGCACCTGTCGTCTGTGGCCCCACTATGGGCAGGGCTTGCACCATTTTTGATACTGGAAGAGGCCAATGCTAGAAACTGGGAGAGGAATGGGAACAGAGAGGGCTGTAGAGTCAGGAGGCAGGGGACTTCTCTTTAAGAACCAGCTAACTGTACAGTTTTCAAATTGGAAATCACCATGAAGGGCTTGGAGCATTCCCAAGTGGCAGCTGCAGAATATTAAGTTGGTTGTGGTGACATGTTTATTGTCCCAGGTACACAAGAAGCCTAGGCAAGAGGGTTGCTTAAATCCATGAGTTCAAGAGCAGATTTGACAACACAGCAATATAGCACAGGGGGACCCATCCCTGTCCAAAAAAAAAAAAAAAAAAAAATCCAACAAAGATTTTGATCAATACAATGGCAAGTTTGGCTAGACTATGGCAAGTCACCTAGCATCAGGAATATCAGGAATAGTGGCCTATGTCAGTAATGTCAGGACTCACGAGCCTGAGGCAGGATGTATGCTGATTCAGAAGCCAGCTTGGTCTACATAGGGAGTACCATGCCTGAACTACAAGAGTGAGAAAACCTTGTCTTAAAAAAGAAAGTACATCTGCTCTTTCCTGAAGACCCAAGCCCACTAACCTTAAGCAACAACAACAACAACAATAACAACAACAACAACAAAACTGCAAAGCCATGAGGCATAGTGATACCCGCCCCACCACCCCTCCACCCCCACCACCCCCCAAAAAGATTTGATTTTAAAATCCTGTCCTTGGAGAATTCCTCAGAATAGTACACCTGGGGCCACACTCTGAGAGCTGCTGATCAGGCCAAAGACCCTTGACTAGGCGGGAAAGCTGTGACTGAGCAAGGCGGTGCTGCCTGTGTGAACTCACGCTTACCTGCTTAGCCCTCTGCAAAGCCTTGGACTTAACGCTGAAGTCTGAGGTCCACACTCATTCCACTCCTCGATCGCCTTTTCTTGCCATGATCCTCTTTCAGCCTCAGCCCTGCGGATGAACTTCTCAGAACAGTAATTTTGAAGTAGAGTGGACGGAGGGCCACTGGGAAGCCGGCCCTTTAAATCCATCCGCCCAATTCCCAGATGGAGGTTCCGTGTTATTCTTCCCCATTTCGTGTGGACTTTACCTGCTCAGAAGCAGACTGGAGGTTCCGTGTTACTTGTCCCCATTTTGTGTGGACTTTACCTGCGCAGAAGCAGACTGCACCGTGGCCTTTTCCAGCCTATGGCAGTGCTGAGGGGATGGAAAGGCAGGAAAACTAGGGCCCATTGGAAGTGGCAGGGGCTTTAAAAACAGGAACATTTGTTTAGAAGAGAAGCCACTTGTGGGAATTTAGTCTTCTGAGATATTTGCAGAGATACCAGAGTGAGGGTTGTTTCTGTTTAACAGTTACATGTTAAGCAAAAAAGGCAAACACGGCTGAAATGCTCATTTAATGAAATACTTGGCAGGTTTAAGGAGGTTGAAGGTGCTGTTTGTCCTGTCTGGGAAGGTCTCCAGGATCCACTATTGAGTTACAGCCAGCTTCAGAGCTTGTATGTGTGTGCGCATGTCTATACACACAGTAACATGGTATTTGCTTCCGTGCATGTCAGAGTTAGGAGGTTGCAAAGAAACAGTTGTGAAACCAGGACCGGTCTGCGGGAGGCGGAAGTCTCACCCCGCGGTCTGGGTGCCTTGTAAAAGGTGCCCCATCGCTTTTAAAGGGTGCCCCATCACAGGAGAGAGGCCCCTTGCCAGTTCCAAGCATAGCTTCTGCTGGGCTGCAGAAGGATAAACAGGATTCTCCCTTCCCCACTCCCCAGGGTCGGGTGTTGGGGAGGGCCCTTTCACTGGGTACATTTTTGGAAACTCTCAAAATGCTTATTTGAACAGCCGTGGAGAGTGAGGCTGGGCCCGGGGAGTGAGGGCCGGGCTCCCATCGCATCGCCCAGTTATTTCAGCTGTCCCGCGGGTCCAGCATGCTCCACTAAGCGTGGCGACAATTTGGCCGGAATAAAAAGCAGCAGATTCAAGAACTCATGAGGGTGGGGGTTGGGGGGAAGGATGAAAAAGTAAGCTTTGGAGAACGATTTTCTTCCTACACTGTAAAAACTCGAATGGTTGTGGGGTTGGGGGTGGGCAGAGGGACCAAACAACACCTTTGTCTCAAGCCATCCAGGCTTCAAGTGAGCCTTTCTGGCCTGCACGAACTATTGAGGCGTTTTCAGCCTTACATTCTGGCTTTCGGAGCTCATAATATCTGAATGAAAAGAACAGGAGGTTTAATTTAGAATTCGGACAAAAAGCCCAGACACATGCGCCTCTCTGAGAATGCTTGGCTGGGGGCTGGGACAGGCAGAGAGTGACAGCACATGTCACTGGCCAAGGCACTAAGGCTGTTTTGGAACTTTGATTGAGGGGATTCGTTCTGATTTTAACAAGTTTGCCAAAAAGACCTTCAGCTGGGCTGCATATGAGGCCCTGCTATTTTTAATATAAATGTAATGTTTTTAAATCCACCGGAGGTGTCCTGAACCAGATTTGGTCGTAAGCAGCTGTGCCGAAATTGTAAAATCTCACCCTGGTGTCTGGTTTAACATCTGGTAAGTCACAGAGACCAGTTTCAACTCTCCAATAGTAATTAAATGTTTTCTTTAAAAGAAAAAAAAGCAGCCCAATCATATACGGCTGAATGCATTATTAGCAGAGTATTTTGATTCACAACAAGCAAGGGCAGGAAGATTCCAGTGAGAATTTTATAGGTAGTTGGGTACTTTTAGTTACTTTTTCTAAAGGTGTTGATCAAAATAAGTACATGTTACAAGGCAAAGCATCTTGGGATGGGGTGGGCATGGAGGAGCATTGAGAGACCGTAATTGCTACTGAGGAGAATTACCTCTTCTTTGATGTCAAGCCCTGGCTTTCTTTTTTGTTTCAGAAAAGAAGAAACTTCAAAAGCCGTAATTTCAAGACATTTAGTCGTCACTAATATAAGTAGTAACTTTAACTGTTCTTCAGTGTTGAGAAAGGAAAGTTTCAGGGTGAGAATGTGCTGGAAGGAGGGAGCGAGAATTCAAACATTCCTAAATTTTCTTCCATCTCACATTTAAATTTTGAATAAATGACAATAAGCGCTGCTTTAAACAGAAGCTGAAGGTGGCCCCTGCAGGGCTCACATATGTCTCAGAGGAAGCAGTTCAGGCACTGTATTTGAAACATGATTCTATTTTGTGTTTCTTTAAATCTCTTAATGGCATATATTGAATAACTGGGTTATCCTAATGGCTTAATGATTCTGGAATCACCACTGGCCACAAAAAATTGATAGATCTTATCAACCAACCTTTCTTCCCCTGCTACTATGTCAGCAAGGTGGGACTAGTAATTTATGAAACACAAATTTGAATTTGTTGATGGTTATTTATTTACTCCTTCGGTAGTCCTGACTGGGCTGGGACTTGCTGTGTAGACCAGGATGGTCTCAAACTCACAAGAGTTCTGCCTGCTTCTGCCTCCTGAATGCTGGGACTCTGTGGATTATTTGACAGTAACTTTTTCCTTTTATCAATTCTTGCTGAAGTATAATAAACATAAAGGGAAAAGGGCGTGGACAATAACTGTCTGGAGCTTGATGAATGTTTTGAAGTTGGCTTCTTCCACTCCTTTTGAGACTATAACCCAGTGATTATTAATGGCTTTACTGAGTTGTATAAAGATTGGCATAATCAAGTTTCAGAGCCTAATGACTTTCTAATTATATGTTCTAAAAATAAAGGAACAGGTGAATTCCAAGAAGACTTCTGAAATAGAGTAAGTTCAGGGTCCAGCCTCAGTTGTCACACTGACTGTCTCAGTCCTTCGTGGAAGAATTGAAGACTGTGGAGGTTGCTTGCATTCCATAAAAAGCCTTGAGAACATTGTTGACCTCGACCTCTATCTCCCTATGGTCCCCCTCACTTTCCTTCTGGTGTGAAGAGGGAAGCTTAGGGACCTACGCAAGCAGGAAGACGCTCAGGCCAGTCTGAGTTCAGAAAGCATGGATCTCAGAAGTCTAGCTCATGACACATATGATAGAAGCATACTCACTCTGAAACCAGTGAGAATGGACATCTGAATGAAGCAGATGTCTCGAGATTACCTAAGATTTAGAAAGCCCTGCTTATGGGGTTAGGGGGTGGTGGTGACATGCCTGAGAAGAGCAGTTGTCCCCAAGGAAGGAGGGAGCTTTGTTGTTATTTTTGAAATAGGGTCTCACTTGGAATCTGAGGCTGACTAAAATTCACTATGTAGCCCAAGCTAGCTTTGACCTCACCGTGATCTTCCTGACTGCAAGGTTACAGGGTCATTAGTGATGGATTTGTCTAGCCTACTGTTCTCTTTTCTAGACCATGTTACTGCTGCTTTTCACCAAGTGGGGTGGCAGAGGCATACAGCTTCCGGGATCTGTTCCCAGAATGAAGAACATACAGAGATGGAAAGGAAGCCGAAATGATGTGATGGGCTGCTTTGAGCGCTAATGTGCTTCTGCTCACTTGCCGTTGCTGGGAGAGTATGGGTGCTGAATCATGCATCTGTTTCCCTGGCTGTTGACCTAAATGGTATTTGCCAACCTACTATGATTTCAGGCTATTCCGAGAGCCAGATGCACCCCGGAGTTGTTTTCACTTTTGACATGTGGACCACTGCCGTCTTCCTAAAGATGGACTTCAGAGCACAAGGTAGTGAGAAAGCACCAAAAGGAGATCTGACCCTGGCAGAAGTCCTTGTCCAGGCTATGTGGTAAGTCACTCATCCTTATAGGTCACTTAGCTTGAGAAAGAATCCGATGAAAATGCCCTTACTGTGCATGGGTGCATGGAATGTGCAAGGCAGACATTGTCAAGAGCTCTGGGTGTGTAAGAGCTGTGCTGTCTACAAGGGTAGTTCCTCCTTGTCTCTCTGGGCTCTGAATTCAGTTTAAATTCATTTTATTTTGTGTGTATGGGTATTTTGCTTGTGGGTATGTTTGTACATCACATGTGAGTCTGGTGCTTTCAGAAGCCAGAGGAGGGCACCAAATTCTCTGGAACTAGAGTTAACAGTTATGAGCTGCCATGTGCTGGGAAACAAACTTAGGAAGAGTAGTCAGTGCTCTTTACCAATGAGCCATCTCTCCAGCCCCTCTCTGGCTCTTTCAACTCATCTAGGATGCTGGATTTTACCTAGACATTCTAGGACCTCTCAAGCAATTCCTCCCTGGGCTACTGAAAACTGTAAAGCCATCTGTCATTCAGAGAGGAAGACTCATCCGAGTCCAGGCAGGCAGCTTACAAGGTCTGCTTCATGATTCTAGGATATGCTACCCACACTACAGCTCTGAGAAAGACTCAGAGGCAAAGCAGGTCTCCTACCAAGAGAGGACTCAGTGCTTTCAGCCTAGGTTCCTCTCTGGGCTCTATTTAGAGCCAGCTGTCCTTTGAACCAGGCAAAGAAGGCAGTTGTTGTACAGTGGTCCTTGAACGCTCTTTGTCTTTCTCTCTGATGCCAAACATTAACTGCTAGCTACAACAGGACCACCTGCAATGTGTTAGTCATTAAAAAGGTCACGTCACTAAACATTTTAAACTGTGAATAGCTTCAGATTAAATTAGGTGTAAAAAAAGTCATTTCCTCTCTGTGATAAACTCAGACACCTGCAGTAGGGCTCAAGTTTACCAGGGACATAAAGGGCCTCTCCCACTCACAGACCATTTGGAGATTAAAAAAAGGGAGGGGGGGCATTTTGTCGGCTATCTGTCTTCATCTGGCAATAGGACTCCTGAGCTTGAGAGCTGTGGGCACAGCTACTTGAGACATTGTGACTGGTTAGATGGGAATTAAAGTTGTCATTTGTGTTTACTTCACTGAGCAGTCTGTAACTTGTTGGGAGGGATCTAAGAATTCTCTCGTTTTCATTTCCCATGTTTTCTCTCATTTTAATCTGTTATAGTATTCAGCATGTTATCAGCCCCCTAGGTTGCTCGTGGCACCCATCCTGCGCAGAGGGAGGGCACCTGGAGGCTGGGATTGGTTGGCATAGGTTGACCAGCTATGGACTGGGTATTAGGTAAGCCGGGTGTCAGCTTACAACTCTCAGTTTTCCCATCTCTCCCACTCCAGGCAACCTCAGAAAGCAAAGAAGGATTACCCTCTCCACTGGACAGTGGAGAACCTCAGGCATTGAGCCTCGGAGCCACTGATCTCATTGCTCCTGAGTGGAAATCTGGAAACCTCCTGTGAGCCCCAGTGTCCAGGTCTCCAGCCTCTCTGACCTGGTCCACAGCTTCCTCTTCATACACACAGAAGTGCTTCCCCACTTCCCTCAAGGTCCACTCCTCACACAGAAGTCAGAGTGGGATGTTTCCAGACTTTCACTTCCTGCGTAGAACCCAAGAGGTCTCATTGTAGTTAAAATCCAAACTCCCTCCTTGACCTCACGCCTCCCCTCCTCCTTCCCTGCTTCCCTTCCCTCTTTCCAGCCAGCATACCCACTTTTTATCATTTCATGGCCCACCAAACCTGCTCTCTGCTTCAAAGGCCCTCCTCACAGGTGGGTGATGTGCTACTCCCGAAGGAGTCAACTCAACCAGCATTGCTGCAGTCGCCTGCCTGCCTCTTTCTCATGCTCTGTGGTGGGCACCCTCGCCCTCTGTCTGTTATATTGTCCCCGGTAGCTTTCGAACTTGCTCGCTCACTAGGATGCCTTGCTCATCATCTGTTCTTCCCGAGGTTCAACACTTCTTTGGGGGAACTTCGTCTTGATCTCTGCTGTACCCACGGTGCCCTTTGGGTGTCTTGTCTAAAGTTGGTACCTGCTGAATGAAAGAATAAATGAACCAGTGTGCTATGGAGTTGAGTTCAGCCCGAGCGGCTCCATGTTGGGGAAACCTTCTGTAGCCTAACAACAAATGCTGTCACAGATGCTGATACCAGGTACGTAGCAAGGATCGCACCTGCTTTATAAGATGTCTGTTGAATTCTAAACACGACTGTAAACATTCTGGAGGTATGCTCAGACCGGCCACTTCCACACCCAGGTCTCGCACATGGCAGTATATCCGCCACAGTCTTAACCTCTCCCTGCTGTGTCGCTGATATGTAGGTGAGTCTCCATTCATAGATTGCAGGTTTCTCTGAGGACCTCACAGGACAGTGTGCCTGCCTACAAATGATCAGCCTTTCATTAATTGTGATTAAACACTTGACCGTGATAGCCTTTTGATTTAGAGAGACTAGTTTCTCCTCTCTCTCTCTCTCTCTCTCTCTCTCTCTCTCTCTCTCTCTCTCTCTCTCTCTCTCTCTCTTTGTGTGTGCTATATATATGTAAGTGCTGTAGGCTCACAGTGGACATTCAGTATGTGTTTGTTGCAACCAAACATGGCTTCTCTTCCTTATTCTGGTTCATGGAGAGAACGGGACGGTGAAAACCCGCAGTAGTCTCTTTGCACACCGGCTGTAGACTAAGGGAGGGGAGAGAGAACAGGTTTATAATCTTCAAAAGCTCACCTCTAGGGTTGTGTTCCTCCAGCCAGGCCCCACCCGCTAGAAGCTGCAGAACCTTGGAACACAGTGTCACCAGCTGGGAACAAGTGTTTGAACCATCTCAGACTCAAAAACACTATCAAAGTTACTGGGAACTCATAAGGGGAACTGAGGAAAAAGGAAACATTTTCTAGTAATAGTAAGGCCATCTACCTCAATTTTCACATAGCTTTGGTTAAAAAATAATCACTTATATAGAAGCAACGTGAACTTCATTAATAGAAGAGACAGTCTGAGTTAACTGTGGCACAGCCCTAGGATAGAATACTATCAGTTCTTATAGAGAATGAGCTAACTGCTTACTGACCTAAAAAGACTCCTATGGGTGTTTTTGGTTTTGTTTTTGTTTTTTCTGGTGGTAAGGTTTTTTGTTTTGTCTGTTTGTTTGTTTTGCTTTTGGAACCAGACACCGGCCCTGTGGCCTTATGTGGGCTCGTCAAGCACTCTACACTAAGCTTTGTCCCTGGGTCTTCCATGGTGCAGTGTTGAATACAAGAGAAAAAAAATGTTATCTGAAGTGTTTTATGTATGAACCTATTTGTATAATACAAATATATTCATCAAGTAGAGAGAAATACAGAGAAAGATACACACCAGCTTATTAAAATGTGTCATCACAGGCAAGTGAGAAAGATTGTGGTCGAAGCCAGTTATTAAATTTCCTCTATATATACTTACCTTGATTTACTTGTTACAGTAAATGTATTGTTTTTGAATAAAAACACATTACAAAGAACAGAATTCAGCACGGTGTAAATAGAATGGGCAACATAGTCCAGGCAGAGGACACTGTCGGGGTCCTCAGTGACTGGCGAGTTAACCTTCTTCTCTTGCTCCATATCCCCTGGTGGGCTCCGCTCTTGCTCACAAATCCAGTTATTAAGAATAGATGGCAGGCTGCTGGGGACTGACCCTAAGGCCACAGTCCAAGAAGAGAGCTCAGAGAGAGCCCGTTCCTTGGGATGATTTATCACAATGCCGCTTTGTAAGACTGTAATATTGGCTGCAACATAAATTGTGCAATAGGGGAAGACCGAAAGAAATGATGACATACTCACTTGGAAATATTCTGAAAATGGGAGCATCTGGTACTTTCTAATAGCCTGGAAAATGTTCATTAAAAAGCACAATAGAAAAAAAATCAGCTCAGTCCTAAGAGTACAAGGGTATGAAAATGGTCAGTGTAACATGAATTTCTAAAGGTCTTGTAATAAATATCCCGGAGCCAGATACTGCAGTAAATGCTGAACCATCAGAGACAAAGGAACAAGCCACTGTCACATCTCACCTCGCCAACTCCACGGATCCTCTGACTGAACACCTCTGAGTCCTCCGCTGAAATCTCTCCAGCCAAAAAGCCTCTAGGCAAAAGGGCTCCAGCAGAAAAGGTTTTAGTTCCTGTCTCCTCACACCTTATATACCTTTCTCTGCCCAGCCATATCACTTCCTTCTCAGTGCTGGGATTAAAGGCGTGTGTGCTTCCCAAGAAAAGGCATGAGATCGCAAGTGCTGGGATTAAAGGTGTGTGATTCCCAAGTACTGGGTTTAAAAGTGTGTGCCACCATTGCCTGGCTGTTTCTCTCCTAGACTGAGTCAGTCTCATGTTGTCCAGGGTGGCCTTGAACTCAGAGATCCAGACAGATCTCTGCCTCCTGGGTGCTAGGATTAAAGGTGTGTGCCACCGCTGCCTGGCTTCTTTGTTTAATCTAGTGGCTTATTCTGTCCTCTGATCTTCTGGCAAATTTTATTAGGGTCCACAATATATCACCACAGGTCAGAAAAAAAATAGTCCTATAAAGAGATATATCCAAGAGATTAAAGCAACTTACAGTGGTACTTAGAACCCCTGGCATCAAAGACACAGATGGTAACTGAAATATGCAGTAGTCCTTCTGAGAAAACTACTCACAAAAGTGTGAAATGCTAAAGAATGTCAGTTTTACATTTATCTTATAACTATTTCAAAGGTTAATACTTTGGCCAATATTTTCAAATAACCGTACAGTATCAAATCTTTGTCTCCTCCTCTCTCTAACAATTGCATCTCAAGAAGGAGTCTGTGCACCCTGAGAAGAAAAAACTTGGTCCATGTCTTGTGATGTCTCAGGGGAGGTGATCTCTATTAGTCCTAAATGTCACCAGTCAATGTAAAATCTAGATCAAGTTGTTGAAAAGTTTATTTAAAGGCAATGGTAAGAAGTTGGCCTGTAGAGAGTTGTAGGCAGAACACTGAGCTAGGAGTTGGAAGGTCTTATATAAATTAATTAATTAATTAATGCATGTATGAATTGTGCATCCATCCATCCATTCATTCACATGTATTATGTGCAAACCACTGGCCTGGGCTGTGGTTATATAAACTTAGTAAAACAATCTGGCTTCTTCCATCAACAACAGTGACTGAAGGACTGTGACTGAAGAAAGGAATTTTGGGGTATGGAAGAAGGTAACGCCAATTCTCTTTAAAACAGTATGTTGGACTCCAAAACAAAAGCACTCCTGAAAACACCAGCCTGCATCATGCTGGCTACTGGAAGTCAAAATCAGGCAGTAGCTGAAAACATGATTTATGGTGTTAAGTCAAGTCTCAGCCCCATCAGGAAGTGTGTGACTTGGGGCGAATTAATGAACCTCTGTAGAAATGATTTCTCATACTGGACTAAAGAGATAACAGCATTAGGAATCTCATCGGGCAAGAGCTGGGATCACAGTGGAAGCTGCGCATTCAGGCTTTGGTGGAAGACCTGATCCCGAATTCCAACTAAATAAACCCACAGTAGCTGTAGCACTATTAAAGAGCATTCTGACATCAGCCATCCCAACTAGAGCAAGGTGGGCGTTAGGACACTGTTATGTGATATAGCAATTCTCTATTTCAGCGCGGGATTTTTCTCTGCAAAGTTTGGACCTAGGTTCATAACTATGTCATCATGTTCCTGTTCATGGAATTCCTGAAACATTTCCGGACTGGCCTCTGGAGCGAGCTCTGTCCATGGGACTGTGGGTGTGTGAATAGCAGGGATCTTACTCATGTGGGAGCCATTCTGCCCTCCAGTGATGTGACACAAACTGAAGGGAGGTTGTGGGGCTTCTGTCTGCTCCCAGGGGCCCCTCCAGCCAGGGCTTCCTGACAGCGTTGTGGTTTGAGCTGTCGTCGCAAATAACCACTCACTTCTCAACTGACGACCTGGGTGGCTGCGTCCCGGCAGGGCTGTGGGAACAGTGCCTGTGGAGCAGAAAGAGGCAGGAAGAAGACCTGGCAGGGGAGGAGGCAGCAAGGGCACCTCATGGGCAAAACTCAGAGGGTTCCTTTGTTTTCCAGCCCGGCAGGAGGTTGGCTCAGCTGCTCTGTGCCATCCTAGGTGGGTTCTATTCCAGGGAACTTCTGAATTCCTGTAGTCCTTCCTGTCTACCCTGATCACTGATCACCAGAGCTGTAAATGCACTTACCAGTAGAAGGCTGTATTGAGTTTGAGATTCCCTGCCGGAATCAGGATTTGATCAAGCCCGATTCCATCCTCTACATACAGGAGAAGCTGAGATACGATCAGATGAAGGGGTTTCTCTGCATCTGCACAACTAGCGTGAGAAGGAATCAGAGTCAAGTCCTGTCTGTAAAGGGTGGGGTGTAAGGTTTTTCTTGTGAGGTACTGCCTCCTATTAAACCCTAAGTCATCAGCAGGCCTCCTGAGCCAAATGAGACCTGAGAGGGAATCCTCAAGGGCTTGAGTTCAGAGAGGTTACCCAGAGTTCTCCTGTTCTGTTGATCTGAGCTGCAAACGAGGAGCCCCCTCCATGGAACTGGCTTCTTGCCTAGCACGGGACAGTAGGAATTTTATTATTTTGCTATTGAGACAGAGGAGTTTCCATGGTGGCTTCCTCTGATCTTATCCAGAGGAGCACGGATGAGAAACAAGACAAGGTAAAGATGAATGGGAGGAACAGGCCAGCACACCCCAACCCTGTGTCTCCTCCACCCCAGCTGTCCAGGATTGGTCCTGCTGCATCAAAGCTAGTTTTCAGCTCATCCTGTGCAGATGAATCCACCAGGACCACGGTTTCCTAAACTATGGATTCCCATTTTATATACAGTCACATAACTGAACATTGGAGTTGTGGAAAACTGGCCAACAGTCAGCCTTCTGGGTATACAATGACCAAAAATTCAAAATCAAACAAGCAATGAATTTGTCAGTGCTCATCCGTGTTGCATCACATGACAATTTCAGTCTTGGTCTAAACATGTGTTACACTTTGCTCTACACCAGTGGTTCTCAACCTTCCTAATATGACCCTTTAATATGGTTCTTCATGTTGTGGTGGTGACCCTCCACCATGAAGTTATTTCATTGTTACTTTATAACTATAATTTCACTACTGTTATGAATTGTAAAGTAAGTATTTAATAATGCAGGATATCTGATATGTGATTCCCCATGGGGGTCATGACCCACAGATTGAGAACCACTATTTTACATAGTCATACACAGAATACCCAAAAGCACTGCCTAAAACACCTTGACTCAGAATCAAAATTATTGTGTGTTTTAAATTGCAGTGTTAGGGCTGGAGAGATGGCTCAGCGATTAAGAGCATGGGGCTGCTCTTCTAGAGGACCTAGGTTCAATTCCCAGCACCCCCATGGCAGTTCATAACTGTCTGTAACTCCAGTTCCGGGTGATCTGGCATCCTTACACAGACATGCAGGCAGAACCCCAATGCACATAAAATAAAAGTAAACAAATAAGAAAACTGCAGTGTTTTCACCATAAAAACTTTTCAGCCCTTATAGACATAATAGTTTAATCATGGAAAATGAAGACTAGCAACAAAACTTCCCAACCGTCCTTCCTTAGCACACACACATCAAATTGGTCTGTTTTGGACTGTATTGTGTTAGAATGTTTGGTTTTCAAAACTGCCACTTGCGGTGTTGACTTGAGTGTCATAGAAAGTCCTTACATAGATTTTGGTTAGGATTCATACAGGACTTCCAGCAAGTTCCGAGATGGCCCTAAGTTTACTTCTACCACTTTTTATTTTGTATTTATGTGAAGCTGTAATCTCAGCATTGATGATTAGAAGATCAAAGTATCCATGAGATCTGAAAATACTGAAGATATTCTATAGCCTGCAGTATCCAATATTCAGCCCCAAGGTTTAATTCTTTTTTTTGGGGGGGGGGGTTCAAGGCAGGGTTTCTCTGTGTAGTTTTGGTGCCTGTCCTGGAACTCACTCTGTAGACCAGGCTGGCCTCAAACTCACAGAGATCTGCCTGCCTCTGCCTCCCGAGTGCTGGAATTAAAGGTGTGTGCCACCCCTGCCCGGCTTCCAAGGTTTAATTCTTATGAATTAAATACTGTCCCTTTAATACAAAAATTTGCTTTTGTTTTTATTAAATGGTAAGACTATCTTTATATCAAAGACTGTTTTAAAATAAATTTCTTTATGATTTATTAACAGTGTATGTTTGATTTGTATAGCTATTTCATATACTTCTATATGTGGGGCCACATAAAATTTTTTGCATGAAAGGAGACATGAGTAGACAAAATTTAGGAAGCCCTGACCTAGCCATCCTTCATGTGAATATTCTCAAGGTCTATGGCCTAGCAGGTTCCCACATGCTCAAGATGGGTTTTGATTAAAGCTTTGGCCTCAGAAAACAGTAAGTCCAAAGCCACATGGAGGAGGACCAGGAGCAGGCCAGCCCAAAGTGATGAGAATTTAGGGTTACTTAAGTAGCAGCATTATCAGCCTTGGTGAGTGGTTCTGAAAAATGATAGAAATTGGGGTACACATGCCCAGGAACCACCATTTTGGACTCCAAACTGTTTGGTGTGGACCATTTGGGTGTGAGAAGTTAAATTGTGAGTGAGGTGAAGCTGGACTTGCTAAGAAACACAAAGAGAAAGGAGTGAAGAGCCCTAGATGGGAGTCAAGGAATGGAAGAGCAGAAAGGAGACAGCTATTGGTGAGGAAAGCCATTTGGCTGGAAGATGGGATGAAAAGGGCGGGCAGACATGTTCTTCTAACTAGCCAGCTCAGAAGAACTGGAAAGTTTAACAGTTAGCTTCAGGTTTTGTGCTGTGCTGTGAAATAATCTCCCTGTTCAGAATCCTTCCCCATACATGTGCAGGTGTGCATGTGTGTCTGTGTGTAAAATCTGTTGCATTTAGTTGCACCTGTATGAGTGGCATTCAGGGGAAATCAAGATAATGGGATGGAATAGCTTGTTGCATCAGATCTGAGCCTTTGGGGGATACTGAGGCACTGTGGCTCTTCCCAGGAGTCTGAGTTGGGAAGACAAGGGTTGGGTCTCCACACCTCAATTCTATCTCACAATTCACTGTCAAAGGAGAGGAGATGAGCTTGGGTAAGGCCACTTTCTTTAGACAATGCCAATGCCTCTGCTGGGAGCTACCACTACCCAACATGCCTCAGAGCCAGGAGAATGAGGGCGTCTGTTTCTTACTGGAAGGCGGGGTCCATCACATGACTTTAGGACACCTGCTACAGACCATGGAGAACTTGAGGGTGGCACCAGCTGTGCCTTGCACTTTCTAAGTACATGACCTGAACATCTGCACAGGGTGCTTGGCTGTGAAGCTCCTCTCGGCAGGGTTGATCTGGCTGGTATATGCAGTGTCCACTTGGCTGTGTGAAGAAGGAGGAAACACAGAGAAGCCTCAAGGTGCCTAATTGCTTTCCAAAGCACAAGCCACCTTCTTTGTAGGTTGGCTTCACTTTCAAGGTTCCTCTAGCATAGTCTTGTGGAAAAGATTTGTCATCCCTAGGACCCCATGTATACACCTCAGGACTCAGCTCTGGACATTCTCTTAACTCTGAGCCTTAGGTCTGTATGATTTGGGCCTCAACCTTGTGACATGTGGGCTGGAGAAACATCAGCTTACAGTCAACCTTAACCTTCCCTTCCAGAAGATGGCCGTGCACTGTTTTAAATATGAAATGTCCCCCACAGGCTCACGTGTTGGTCTTGGTCTCCACCTGGTGACACTATTTGGTGAGGTGGGGCTCAGTTGGAGGGTGTAGTCCACTGGGGCCATGTCGCCCAGGACACAGTCTTGTCCTGGCCTCTTCCTTTATTCACTCTGTTGGCTGCATCACCACAACAAGGTGAAAACTTCTCTTAGCCATATGCTCACACTGCCGTGGGGTTCTGCCCAAGTACATGGGGCCAGGCTACCATGAACTGAACTCTTTGAATCCAGGTTTGAAAAAAATCAATCCTTTTACCTTTCTTCTTTCCTTCCTATTCTTCCTTCCTTCCTCCCTATCCTTCCTTGCTTCCTTGCTTCCTTGCTTCCTTGCTTCCTTGCTTCCTTGCTTCCTTCCTTCCTTCCTTCCTTCCTTCCTTCTTTCCTTCCTATCCTTCCTTCCTATCTTTCCTTCCTATTCTTTTTTTTTTGTTTTTGTTTTTCGAGACAGGGTTTCTCTGTGTAGCTTTGCACCTTTCCTGGAGCTCACTCTGTAGACCAGGCTGGCCTCGAACTCACAAAGATCCGCCTGGCTCTGCCTCCCGAGTGCTGGGATTAAAGGCGTGTGCCACCACCGCCCGGCTCCTTCCTATCCTCCCTTCCTATCTTTCTTTCCTATTCTTCCTTCCTTCCTTCCTTCCTCCCTTCCTTCCTTCCTTCCTTCCTTCCTTCCTTCCTTCCTTCCTTCCTTCCTTCCTTCCTTCCTTCCTTCCTTCCTTCTCCTATTGTTCATGCCACTGTTCTGGTCACAGTGATGTGAAGTAACTAATGTACCACGTGGCCATGCTTCTCCCTCGGGGCAGCAGGTACCTGCAGAGCAGCACGGCCAAAGCCTACAGGAGTTTCTTCACCATCACCTTCTCCTTCTTCCCTGTACCGCCACATGCAGCCTGTGTGGTTGCCTCCTCCCTCTATGACTGACCTATTTCTCCTCCTCAGCATCACGGAAGTCCCTTGAAGTCAGTGAAAATAAATGTTTCATTTGATTTTTTTTCTTCTTTTTTACTAGCCAAATCCCAGGTTTTCTGGACCCTGTCTTTCAGTTCTTTCAAATAAAACCTGAAGCAAAGAATAATCCCCTCTACAAAACCTATCAGAGTTTCATTTTCTCGGCCTTTAAAAAATGTGTTCCAACTCCTGTTTGAGCCCCAGAGCCTATTAAAGCTGCACAGTAAGATGCAGTGTCCTGTCCTCACTCATACAGGTCCTCTGTGCCAGCTCACTGCCCATTAGGCTCCCCAGCTCCTTCCCAGTTTACTCCAGCTCATGATTGGAAATGTTTGTGATTTAAGCAGTGGATAAAGGTGGCTTTTCCCTACTGCCTTCCTTTCCTGCTCTAGGAGGTGTAGGAGAAAACGAGCTTCAGATTCAACAGCCCTGTAGGTCCCTCTTCACACCCTGAGAAGGAAGCTCAGAGAGGAGAGCCTTAGACACGAGCTGCAGCATTATCCTTTGCGGGTTGGGTTAGAAACACGTGGCCTATAATTATAAAGGTTGTATAAATTTACAATGTTTTTATCCAGGCAATGTTCTAAGGGATATTTATGTATAGATATGTGATACATACATATTATACATATGTACATATGTATATGTGTATGTATATATGCCTTTATATATTTATGGTGACTGTCTACTGTAACATATATACATTATGTATGAATACTTAGGCAATAGATATAAAAATGAATAACAGTATATCCAGAATAGATATGCAATATAGAAATGTTATGTATATAGTTATATTAATTTACTCTTTTATAACAATCTTATAAGCTTTCTTAATTTTATAACTAAATACTATATAAATGTTACATAATGATATAAACGTTACAGAATGTATAGATCACATAGTAAAGCCACTTAGAATGTTTAAACATCAATAATAAGTACATTTTGATTTAACCTTCCTAAGAATCCTCTTTGGTAATTTTTGTGATGATTCCTATGTCTCAGATGAGAGCATGAGGCCAGAGGGCTGGGTTGTGTAGCTTGCCAAGGTTACACAGCTGATGTGAGGAAGAATGGGAGCCGTTAAGCTCTAGAGCCTGGCTCCAGCTACCTGCATATATCATCATACATTTTGTGAATGCAAGCTGTGAGTGTATCTATGTGGCTGAGCACACTGTATTCTGATTGCAGAAAAACTGGAGTGAAAAGGAGAAGCGGGCAGCATGGTCAGCTGAACAAGGAGGCTTGGGATTCCCTACTGCTGTGTGTCTGTCCAGTATAGGAGAGAGCTGCTTCTGTTCTTGCTTCTTCATAGCAGAGGCCTGCACATGGTTCTGAAGACAAACTCCTCGGTGGGTTCAGGATTAGTACTCACCATGCTTTCCAGGAATCCAGAAATTAAGCAGAAAGTTCTAGAAATGATATCTTCTAGGTTTTGCATGGTGGGGATAAGCTATCTTCTGCTATGGTACTCCAGAAAGTGTCTGGTAGGCTAATAAAGATGTCTGTCATTAATTGGGCTGACATACTATGCAGTCAGAGCCTCATATTTTTGATATAGCTTTATTCTTGAAGCTGTGATTAGATGGCTGCATCTTCCATCTCCTGCTCTATGTCAAGTTGAAGCCTAAATCACACCTGCTGAGACATCCTAGAGGCACTAGGGATGGACAGTGGACCATAGTGCCTACCACCTCTCTTTAGCTGCTCCTTCTACTCCAGATCACCTCATTTCAGTGTGACCTTTGGCACCTTCTTAAATTCCAGGTTGTACAAATATTGGTTTAAAAGTGTGTCATAGGCTTTAATGGGTTTGGAGGGTGGCGAAAAAGGTATTATATCACAGTTAACCACGCTTAAAATGAACAGTAGGATCTCACTGTCTAGGCGGGCCTGATTGGCCAGGAACTATGCAGACCAGGCTGGCCTTGAACTTGCAGTGATCCTCCTACTTCTGCTCCCTGAGTGTTGGGATTGTAGGCGCAGGTCATCGCGGCTGGCCCTCACTCTTAGAAATTCTAAGTGTCTCACACTGTTCCATCTTTTTCTCTGTTTACTTCACACACACCATGCCACCAGCTTCTCAGACTCTCTGCTCCCATTTCAGGAGCTCAAGCAAGACCTTCTGAGCACACACAGGCATTTACCTTTTGCCAAGGAGTAATTTTAAAGAAGTAGATTCAGTACTCTCCTGTGAAGGAAGCCTGTTCCAACAACATCAGGGCACAAAACCATAACCTGTAAAACCAGTGACTGCTGGAGCGAGTCACTGAGGCCAACTGAGATCGAAAGCAGTAGGCCAGAGCTGAACACCCTCTGATGGCTTCCAGGCAGACTGAAAATCGGGCTTCTTCTATTGGCCAACCTGGCTCTACAGGTGCGGCTCCTGTTGCCTCTTCAACTTGTATTCCTTCCCTCTCTGGTCCGGTTCCTGATGTCACACGTTCTGTGCTCTCCCTACTTCTCGATACCCAGAGTACTCTTCTCCAGGCTGCCCCTGGGCTGGCTCATCCTCATTCCTCAAGTCTCTGTGGTAGGCTCTCTCCCTCAGAAAGGTGTCCCTGACTGCATTGTCAGGAAGACAGCTTGCCCTCTATCACCTGGAGGTCCTGTCTTCTGTCACCTCTTCTTCCCAGACTGAAAATTTGTATCTGTTCGCCCACCACCCTCCCAACTATAATACAAGTCCTTTGGGGGGAAGGGTCCCAGATGTCCTATCCACCACCCCCTCCTTACTTCATAAGACAGAAACTCAAAGTAGATGCTGCACTCAGGTGGTCAAGGGTGAGTGGATGTAATGAACTGGCCAGGGTGAGCAGATCTAAGTTTGTTTTCTTCTCTATGCATGTGTGCATGTCCCAGAAACACATACATGTTCTCTCTCATCCGCCATCCCATTCTGATCATCTCAAAGTCTCCCTCCCGACCCCCCGCACCTAAAGATACCTGCCATCCTGCCCTCGGCTGCACCTCACTCAGCTTTGCCTCCTCTGGAGTTTTGCACGCCTAGATGAATGCTGCGGACTCTTCACGGTGTGTCCCCTGCCACTCTGCGCCATGTCTGTATTTTCATTATGGCTCGGTATTCCGTGACCTTACTATCTTTTCTTCATTCTGCTGTTAGTTTATATGCTTTCTTTCTAGTTTGGGGTTGGTATACCTACATGCTGCCACCAACTTTTTCACACATATTTGGAGAGCACCTATGCTCAATACTGTTGTGCATATACTTAGATGTGGAGTTACTGAGTCAAAAAAGAAAAGAAAAGAAGAGAAAAGAAAGAAAGAAAGAAAGAAAGAAAGAAAGAAAGAAAGAAGAGAGAGAGAAAGAAAGAAAGAAAGAAAGAAAGAAAGAAGAAAGAAAGGAAGGAAGGAAGGAAGGAAGGAAGGAAGGAAGGAAGGAAGGAAGAAAGAAAGAAAGAAAGAGAAAGAGAGAAGCCTGTGTTTGACTGTAGTACACGTGGTTGTGAATTTCCAACCAGCAGGATGTGACACTCCAGTGTTTGCCTTTGACCCCTACCATGCAAGCATGTTGGGGGCTTTGAAGATGAAGGTACCTACTCTGCAATAAGTTATCCACTCCATGGAGCCTTTTTGTGGCTCCCACAGAAAGTCCAGGCCCACAGCTCTGTCATGAAGCTCTGCGCAGCCATGACTCCCACATGCTCCCTCCCACCACTTGACTTTTAGCTAGCTAG